>PNEQ01129617.1:7153-34731 GCA_003012365.1 Medauroidea extradentata
AAAAAAAAAAAAAAAAAAAAAAAAAAAAAAAAAAAAAAAAAAAAAAAAAAAAAAAAAAAAAAAAAAAAAAAAAAAAAAAAAAAAAAAAAAAAAAAAAAAAAAAAAAAAAAAAAAAAAAAAAAAAAAGGATACAGAAGTTGCAGAACTATTGTTTACGATACATATTTAATCTGAAGAAAAGAGACCACATTAGCCCAGCATTAAAAATCTCTAAGTGGCTCACGATGCACAATAGAAGTAAAATGCATTTTATTATGCAATTAAAAAAAATAGTGGTGAATCACTCACCCAGTTACTTACATTCGAAAATAATTATCGGCTCAACTATACACACATATAGTACTAGAAATAGAAATAATGTACAAATCCCCAAACATACGAAAGCTGTTTTCCAAAAACCTTTTAATTATTTAGCAAGTCGCTTCTGGAGCGAACTGCCAGAGCTTTTAAAGCAAACTAAGTCGCTAAGCAGCTTTAAAAGAAACTGCTGGGCTGCCTTGATGGCGAAACAAAATTTTTATCAAAATTAACTGAAACTGTAAACACTTTGTTATAGTCAAATGTACTATCAAAAAATTTTTTTTGTGTGAAATGTATTATTAAGTGTACCAAGTTTGTTTTTGTAACTTTAAGTATTTACCATCATTATTGTATTTAATCGCTATATTTACTATAAAATAAGTTTTAAGTTTTCCTCAACATTATTGTTTAAAACACTTCAAGTTGTAAACCGGCCAAGTGCTGAACCTTGCTGTGTATAAACTTAGTACATAAAAATAAAATAAATAAATAAACTTATCAGAAGCGGTCTGGCTTTTCCCTGTACGTGAAGCTGCTACTCTATTGGACTGAGCCAATAAGAACTCCGCTATTGTAATATTTAATGTCTGTTATTGGTCTGCAGACAGTTACGGAGTGTCAGCTGTGTATCACCCAATCATACATGTTGCGAGAAACTACAGTGTTTTCAAGGGTGCGTTGGCACAAAACATTTTCACGATATACCATCCATCATATCCAGCTACAAGTGATTCGAGATAAAGTGAAAACCTGTAGTGAAAGTAAAAATGTCCGTCCGCAAAGAACCAACTGATTATGTATGCTGTAATTAAAAGTGTTTGTTACTTAGTATGGTTTTAGTCTCCGGTATTGGGATTTCATGCAAAACGTAACAGGCGTGTCTTAAATATATAACTCGAAAAACCTTGTAAATAGCATTAGATACATATTCGCAAATGAACTTTTAAGTTTCTTCAATAGATAGTGGTGCTTTTGTTCTTAAAATGATATTAATAGAAATATTTTATTAATTGAACTTATTTGTGGAATTTTTACGTGATATGCTACCATGGCAAACATATAAAGATTTATACTAGAATATTTCCGTTTCAAAAAACAGATTCTCAATAATTTTACAACTGTCGTTATTTTAACTTTACCTTTGTATTTGTGTATTGGCGGAATATTTATAGTAACGGAAACGTAAAGTCAAATGTTTAAGTATTGAATTGTGTATCAACCAATTTGACGTACCGTGTATTTTCAGCTTACTTCGGCTTTATCAAATTTCGAATGTTTCTGTTTGCTTTGCAGCACTGACTTTGTTTCACGCGGTTATAATAATGTAATTCTTACATTTGCGAAAAAAAATTCCTGTCTTTTAACGGCGATATTATGAGGAAAGTTTTTTCTATTGATGTTAAAAACCAAAAAGTATATTTTCACAATATACAACGTATGGCATTCCGTGTTCTCCGTGTATGTAGAGTATACCTAATTTTCTTTCCTTTTTATTTTATTTAATGGGTATAATTTTTTCTAATCCTTCTTTAGTAATCTCTCTTTTACGTATTAACTTTGCCAGAACACTTGAGCCATTTGTGTCAAGTTATATTATGTAAACTTTATGAAAATACTTCTCTGAATGAAATGTGATAACTTTTAAACCCCTCCCCTTTGCATGTAGATGATAGTTGCCGCGTCAGTTACTGTTTCAAAGGTCCACTTATTTCTAAATTATAAATTAGTACAGTAATTTTTTCTCACTCCTTAGCGTATTAACATATTCTCAGCCTGGTCGACTATACGTGGGTGAATTTTATTACAGAACCGGTTTCTCGCCGAACGTTAAGTAGACAGGTATTTTTTCCGGTAAAATCGGTTTAAAAGATTGTTTCACTGATTATAACGGGAGATATTCTTTTCTGTAAAGTATTGTATCCTCGTTGTTGGTAATTTCTCTACTAGTACAAATAAAAAGTTTAAAACCATTAATAAGATTTTTCTTTGTTTCCAACATATTTACTATATTTTTCTCGAGTTTATTAATATTTGTACGTATTAAGTGCCTAACCTTTCACTCAGAACGTCGATTTCTGAATCTGAATTCGGCGTGTATTTTTAAGTGTCTTAGAGATCGGAAAACCACCTCATGAATTCCAGTTTTTCTCGTCTTCAGAAAAGCAGCCTTTAGTTGTATATGAAGTCTGCGTGCAATATTGATGGCGTGTTTTGTTAGGTTGTATAATTTTGTTCGATTAAAAAAACCTTTTTAACTTTTTTTTTCATACTGGGTACCTCCACGGCCCTTTTCTTTGCCGTACTGTTTGCTAGCTACGAGTCTTCATCTTCAGATCTTGAGTCAACGGTCCGTGAATGTATGTAGTTTATGTGTCGTTTAGGTGCGTGTTTATATTAGGAACATAAGTATTTATTCACACTTAAAAAACAAATGAGTTTAAAAAACCGATATAAAAAGAAACATTTTTCGTAAATGCTTAAAAAATTAAACGTACATAATACATAATGATTCTCAAATATGTGTTAAAATTAAGGCAATTTCATATAAGATACTATTATTAATAGTAGTTTAATGTCTAAAAACAGGGACGTTTTGTATCGATAGAAGGAGTGCATCGCACTATGATACTCACGTTCTTCTGTAAGAACCAAGGGTGTGAGCAAGTAAATGTCGCGTGCATAGTAGTAAGATAAGCCAAGTGGACGTTACGTCTCGCCGACAGCGAAGTCATTAGAGACGGGGATATACAACTTGATCCAACTACAGAAACTGGGAGAGGAATCGGCCATGGCCTATGTTAAGGAACCACCCTAACATTCGCCTGGAGTTATCTCGGGAAACAATGGAAAACCAAAATCAAGATGGCCGTAGCCGAGAATCTAACCCGGGTCCTCTCAAATGCGAGTCTATCGTGTTACCGCTGCGCAACTTGGCTCGGTACATAGTATAATACAGTGTATGATAGCAGAATATCAAACACAGAATACGATAAACAAAACCGTGTCGTGACGTAACAGTTTAAATTATTTCCAATTTCGAGGTAATTACACATTCTTGCGGGCAGTGGCTATATGTGTTGTGATATAGATTTTCAGTATAGTAAATATTGTCACGTCTGTATGTGTTTTACGTTCATTAATATTTTAATACCATACTCTTGTAAACATACAACATTACTTTCCGCCTGTATTTGTGTCTGCAACTATGACTCTAACTGAATGTACACTCAGACTTGTAACTTTGCCAGTGCTTCGTTTAGAGGTGTGCAATTGTTCATAATTTCGCCGCGATGGCAACGTCTACAGATGAAGCGAGATTCACACGAAGCTGCACACAACAAATTCGCCAATCTCATTGCAGTAGTTCATGTGGGGTATTAGTAACAACTTACGTTTGTGTCACCTTCTCGTAAGTGACCATGATCCTCATCAACAAGTTATTCTCAGAGTCAGTGTATGTCTCATTTACGCAAGCACTCCTTCAGAAATTATCACATCCAGAAGACCGATAGATTCAGGTCAAGGGAGCACGGCGGTAAAGAAACAGCAGCGGATCAATAACAGCTTGGCTCTCTTGTGTGAATTACACTCAAAAGCCATTAATCACCAAACGACCTCTGAGAAATAAATGGAAAAGTCTTCATACTTCACGCCCCTGTTAAAGAACCTTGACCTTTATCCTGACGTATACAGCTGCTTTGTACATAATTCAGTACGAACGCATGGAACCAGCTTAGTTATGCGCGGGGTTTGGTGTCTGTTGGTTTTTGTCATTTTGTTGATGGGATTTCTATATGATGTGGTTGAAGGATGGGCGAGACGAGGAAGTGAGAGAACGTCAACCCAGACCTGATAAACTGACAATATTGACTGTTTAACACCGTCGGAACTTCATATGTGCCATGAAAACAATCGTTCAATTGTTGTTACAAGCATACAGGAGTGTATGAGTGACCTTATTGTCCGTCAAGGGGCCACGAACGAGTTTTGTTCTTAAAGCTTGATGATCATTGCAAGGAAAGCCTTCCGCCCTTAACAGTGGTACAAAGCACTTAGCTATTGGACCATAGAACAGTGGAAGAGCACATTGTTTTGGAGTGACATATCACTGTGTTTGTGGTGATCCGATGGACAAACACGGGTGTGGTAAGTGATTTATGAACTTTACTCCTAGGACAAGGTTGTTTCGGTCATAGGTGAAAGAATCATGTATGCATTATTAACTATTTGCATGACAGTTTAAGAGCCTGAGTTCATGAAGACCAATGCCTATCACGCAATTGGTGATATTTAATGCCACCCATGTCTTGGGGACAGCTTTAAATACTTCTATTTTCAGTTTAGCACGGAAGGGCGAAGACCAAAGACTATGTATGACAGAGTGGTTGGATGAACACGAACAATCGGACCAAGTTCAGACCTTACTGAAATAGTTTATGATTCAGTGTCTTACTTCGATGATTAACGTTTAAATGTTAACTTAATATACGTAAATATATTTGTAAGATGAGAAGCACTTGTGCATCTTTACTGCGCAGAATGGAAGCCAATACAAATAACTCACAAAATAGAGCATGATTTTCCATGATGTTGAAGGAAGAAGGAGCAAAGAAATTACAGCAAAATCTGCGCACAGTTGGCGCAAGGTACGCTCATGTCATGAAAATTCCTGATAGATAAGTATGAGTGTCAGATGATATTCACATTTATGTTCAAGGATACCGTATGGAAACATGTACGTATCAAACTGTGTCTCTCGGGTTGGCACAATTTGTACATTCCGTCCTTCGACTAGTATAACATGTGGCGATATTTCAATAATTTAGTCTTGCACAGAAATACATGCGACCTAACTATACGACTAAGTCTAGGAAGTGAACAAGCGGCCGCATCTTTTTTTCAGCGTCTCGTAGGCAGGAGTTAAGGGATTATGGTGAGGGGTGACACTATATGAGTATGGAGCAGCGGTCGGAATGAGGAGGCGGGGAAAACGGGAGATCCCTGAGAAAACACGTTGACCAGTGTCATCGTCCGGTACGATTCGTACCCGGATCCTCCTTGGTGGGAGGCGAGTGATCTAGCCATTATGCCAGCCGTGTCCCCTCGTAGACAGGATTAATTCATACATTTACAAATTCTTATTTCTTCACTTTTACAATTTTCTGCTGCAATACCTCATACGCCATTCACCCTAACAGAACTAAAGGAAACGTGGTTCACAATTTAGCACCGTCTCAGTTGCGTGGGATTTGCTAGAAGACCGTGTCAAATGCCTCACGACTAGTTGATTATCGCGTCGTGGTAGCATTTTGTGGGTTGAGCGGGTGACTGTTGTCGTTGGAAGCAGTTTCTGCGTACATTAGCACGACGGTAACTTCACGCATGCCTTGCACACGTCCTTACGCTGTATTATGTTCTCAAATGTGCTCGCCTGCAAACAAAAATATATCTTTTTTTTCCTGGTACTGTTCAACTTATCCTATAGTTTTTACATAATGGCAGTTAAAAATAAAAATGCTGACTGTTTGTTGGGACTTACGTACTGAAAAGTATATTGTAGAGAAATGAAGTTGTGCAGTGTGGCAAGTGAATGTTTGCGTTGATGCAAAGGAATTAAAAACCAGTTTAAGTGTGTGTACAAGAAAAATATCCGTACAGGCCACACATGATACATAGGACGCCAGTCTATGAACAGTGCATGGACACACAACCAAAAAAGATACATGCAATATACCAGGAAAGAAACACTAGATTTACTCAGACAAACTGCAATTGTGGTAACGCTGATCTTTGACTAGTAACAGAGAAAAAATAAAAGTTGGCAGGTCTGTAAGAATATGTTATGATCAAAATAATTATATGTATGAAGAGACAAGAAATATGCTCATATGCGTATACGCAGTAAATTATACATTTTTATAGCCAACGTGAAAAATCTGTGAATCCCTCACACGGATGTCTGATTTCTTGAAAAACTTTTAATAGTTCAAAATTAACACATTTATATGGCTAGTAGCAGTCGATCTTTGAGCAAAAGATTAAGCATTGTATGCCACTGGGTAAATTTAATACCAATCCATATTCAATACAAGAGAATGGAAATTTTTTCTGTAATAGGTTAAAATAAAGTTTCTAGTTTTTTATACAAATAGCCAGACACTTAATGAAAAATCATAACATTCAATCTTCGGTGAACTTCACATTTCAATCAATCACGAAACCAATTTACCAAATTTGTATTTCCTGAAACCATTCTCCTGCTCATTCTCCAGCATGATAAACCCATTTGAACATAGTTAACAGTTCAAATTCCACCAACTTCTTAAAAAAAAAACAGCAATTCAAACATACAATGTCTCCACATCACATAATTTAAACATTTCTGCTAAGATAAGTTCTTTTTTAGTATTTTTAAATGTCACCAAAGCAATCACAAAAAAAATTTATCCGGAAGTTATACAATGAGAATTTGAATTGCTATTTAATATTGTCTATGTATAGATGAATTTTAAATTACATTAAGTATTAGCATTTAAAGTATATTCTTTGAAACAGAATACTGAACAAAAATAAATAAACAGATGAAAACCAGTAATTTGCGTAGAAGAATACAACCAAACACAACACAGTGTCAGATAAATATGCTTAAAAGTAGAAAAAATAAATAAACTGATTAATGTAAACAACCAGAATACTATTCACATACTAATTAAAGAAATACATGTTTGTATACTGTAAAGTTTCTTTACAATATCACTTTAGTTAATAAATTCGATAATTCACCGCGAAAAAAATTATTTATAGATAAATTATTTATTTCTTGAATGAAAATGTAATTACAGAGATGTCAATAATTTGTCTCAAAAAGTACGAATACAGAATATAGACTTTTTGATTTCCTATCAGCCTTAAGTCTTATCGTTACGCGGAAACGGCAAAATTTAAAAACCGAGTCACTTAATATATAAGAATTTAAATCGGTAAGCAAGTTGTTCTGAACCTTGTATTACCATGATATCATGTTGCCCTTGGTCGGCGTGTGCGTAGCTATACGGCGTAAAACATACTGCAGTGTAATTCTTGTAAACATAGCTTAACGTTTGACGAGGATTTAACCTTCTAGTCACGATTAAGTTAAGGCGTAAGGTAGAAACTCTGGTCAAGTGAAGAGTGTATACTGGAAAATAGTGATTATCTGTCAGCACTGCTTGCTAATGTTGAGTTTCATAAAATCGACGCAAATTATGACGTTGTAGTTTCAGTATCAGTTGTTCATTTCAAGATCCTCTTAAGTGTCACTGTGAGAAGCGGTTTTCTAGTTTTGGTTTTTCACCAGCCTCGGTAGCTAGGGCTCATTATAGTGTTTGAATAAATATTTTTTAAGAGTCTTCGTCTAGCCCATGAACGGTGATGTAGTGTGGTCATACCCGTGGTCTTTTTTGCGTGAAACCGTTAAACATGTTACTTTTCTTTTTTAAAAAAACGTATTTAAGACTATGCTTGTTTGTTACTAAACTAACTGCACGCCTGTTAGTAGCATGTTTAAGGCCCTTAAAATGGCAGTAACACACTATCTAGAAAAATACTACCCTGATTCGTAAAACATATTAATTTGACTGTATACCTTCCATAAATAAAACTATGAGTTAGAGACCCATCGATAAAAATACTTAAACGAAAATATTGAGCGCCAATTTAGTACTCTGTGCATAAACGCGGTATTATTGACTTGCGTAACGGTGTGCTCCATACTGCTTCCCTCTTTATTGCTCGCAGTGTTTGTAGGAGCATCACGTGAGGAATTCTGTTAACATGGCTCGAAGCATGTGAATCTGAAATGGAAACGTTTGCTTTCAAAATCTATTTCACAATGACCACACTGACCATACGCAAGTTGACCGTTTCATAGTAGTCTTCCGTAGTGTTAAGCTTAGTACACATGGACGTCTTTATTGTACAGGAAAATGAACATCAACGGTGTACATAAAAGGGAACATTAACCAATATTCTAGCTAGCATCCTACAAATTTAATCAAACCATCCACACGGCCAACTTTCTTGTTCAAGGTGTCCAACGTTAACATGATGAATGCAGATTTTAAAGGGTATTGGGGGTAATTCACGTAGTATGTATTGTGATGCAACAAAATTTAATTTAGTGACTTGATACTAAAAAGGCCAGTGTCAGATCATGATCCTACGGCATTGGTTATTTTAGCAGCAAGCCACAGAATTTTAAACTGTGAAAATGGAAATGTTATTGGTTCTAGAAAATAATGCTGGTTTAAGAAACATGAAGCAGAACCTGGTATAATTCCTTAAGAGCACGCGGTAGATAAATAAACGCTGAAAACATCAATTGATTTGTACACTTTTTTCGAAGCCAATATGAATAAAATACTCAATGACAATCCTAGATAATGGTATTTGCCAACTTTATGAGTAAATATTTATCCAGAATTACTAATTCGTTACGCGTGTTCTCTTGCGCCGCAGTTAAATGCACGAGGTTCCGGCGTCAGATATTGTGCCTCAGAAGTTCGTAATACTGCAGACAATTTCGTTTAAAATGTTGGCTTAAACTATTGTCTAGGATTGCTATTGTTTGGTTTTCGTAAATTGGCTTCAAGAAACCTACAGTCGTAGATTAATGCTTTTAGCGTTGAATTATGTACCACGCCTTAAGGGCGCCGCCTATTCCACGCTTCAAATGCGCTGTAGTGTGTTTGTAAACAGGTATTTTCTACGAAAATTTTTCACGTGTGCCCATTGTGCTAGCGTACGAAAAGAAAACAAACTTCAGACAAGATCGGAACCCCAATGGTAAGACACAATGCTCATTAAAAACACTGTTTCTAAGCTCTCCAACATGGCTAAAAAAAACGGCCTTTTCAGACTGCCGTACTTCAAAATGTACTAACCGGGTGTCTGTAAAACTCAGATTGCGACCTGCACTGAACTTAGTTGCAGACTTTCTACCAATAAAATTATACGGTCACCGCTTAGTGTCCCATAGTAAAAACCGTTCAGCGAGAAACTTGCGTGCTGTTCAGCGCTTGGATCGTTGAGACGATGCGGCATATGATGCGCGCTTCAAGGTCGACCTTACAGCTCCGTCGCTTCTGAGCCTCTAACGCTCAGGCAGGCGGCGCCCTCAAATAGGGGTTTTTGTCTAACTAGACGCTATTTCAGAATACTTCGTCTTTGTAAGATATTTCGTTCAAAAAATAGTTCCGCGTCCATAAAATTTGTTTGTTCACATTTGACTTGTACTAGAGAGATAAAGAAGAACAGAGCCGTCCATATGCCGCACTAGCTAGTACACAAGTCCTTGTATGCTAGTTGCTAGCATAGTAGACGGATGTTCATACAACACAAATGCCGTACAAGTCGAGATGAAGAAGGTTGTGGTCAGGAAAGAGTCTTGTGTAGTTAGTAGAGCCAGTGATTTTTGGCGAAAGAATTCAACAATTTGTTTCAATGCCTTATGTGAACACCTGTTTCTCTGCTTCATGGTCAGTGATTGGAAGTTTTTAACTTTCGGCGTCTCGTGTCCTACCCGCAGATCACGGACGTGTGGTGTCGCGGTAACATTGTGCTGGTTGGTGCAATCAAATGAGCCACGCCTCTACCCTATTATAATCTGCCAATAATCACGAACCGGAGTTGCAGCTGTGCACGTAAGCCATTGAAACATATTGTCGCTAACTTCTTTTCAACAAAAATCACTGGCCCTAGTAGTTAGTAAGGACTGACTGTAGTTTCCTTGTAGGTGACGATATAACCCCTTGTGGAGCCTCTCTCTCCATGTGATAGGTTTCTGGTTCTGTTACGCCGCGCCGGCGACCTCGCCTGCAACACTGCAGTAACCTACACAACTTCACTGTCGATTTATGCCACACACTTTTAACATACCTACGCACCGTAGAGTAGCCACTTTCCACGTTACAGTCGGCTCGGCTATTATTTTCGACCTTGCCTTCCCACTCACCGACTACCCGTGTCTACATTCCCTAGCAAATTTAAAGGTATATTCGAAAACACGTTCTTATTTCGTAAACAGTAATGACTTTCGAATCTGTATAATGTATTTCTTTGGAAATAATACAGAGTTATACAATTTAGGTTGTATACTATATCAAAATTATTTGTTGTATACCTAAAAATGTTATCTCTCTCTCGGGTTACAAATCAAAAATTCTTGCCGTCTGTTTCCCAAAAAAAAAAAAAAAAAAAAAAAGAAGGTTCTTTTTAAACGTACAGAATTGGTCCACTACGTGCTTTACTTTCGTATGATATAATTTTACAAATTATTTCAAATATGGTATTTTAATCGTCACCGTAGTTTACTTTAGTTAATTTAAATATAGGGACCTTTTTAACTTGTGCGTTAAAAAATACCGGTTAGAAGGAAAACTGTAATTTATGAGTGTTGGGAAATGCATTGGTAGGTTCCAGTGCTCACTAAATGTCACCTGCAAATGAGTGCATTGTTCTTAGAATTAATAACCAAGAAACGTTTATTATTTGCAGGTTGAAGTAAACCTTCTTAAACAAACAGTAGGCGGTATTCGCTATCTGAAATAGGCAGGTGATATTTTAGATGGCAGTCAGGAATGAAATACACTCCTAGATAACATATTTTGCTAGCTTCACGTGTGAAATTTGGTTTCACAGTGGCGCATTCCTCTAGCTCAATAACTTACGCTGGAATCAAATTTACAGAATGTATTTGCAGTGAATAGTTAATCAAAAAGTTGGAAAATGATATTATATAGTAAACCTCTTTTTGTTTGTTCTGTATTCAACAAAAACCTTTAGACTTCAGCTGATGTTCTAAGGTGTATGTAAAGGTACGGTATCGAGCGGACGACTGGAATGCTCAGTCGTCAATAAATTCTGAACTACTCATAAAAATTCTATGAGATTTTTTTTCGTGTATATATTTTATCAGCGGAAGTTTATTTATATAGCTTTATGCGGTAGTATGCTTTACTTTTTAGTAAAAAAAATTAAAAACTGTTTTAGACAATAAGGGCTTGAAACCACAAAACGTATAAAAAATGGAAAACTGTCATTTTTATAATATTTTATATGATTATATCTAGGCCTCTATAGTCACAGAATTTTAAAAATACTCGCATTTTCATTTGAAAATAATTTTAACACCCATAAACCTCTCGCGCAGAGATTTTCTGATAGTAAAATTGTTTTCGAATCAAAACGCGAGTATTTTTGAAACCTGGATATTATCATATTAATAATTATGAAAATTTCAGTTTTCCTTTTTGAAGAGTCTGTGGTTTCAAGTCATTATTATTTCTAAAAACCGTTTTAAATTTTTTTACTCGAAAGTAAAGTGTACTACCGCACAGTGCTACATAAATAAACGTCCGCTGATAAAATTTGTACTCGGCAAAAAAAATTCATAGAATTTGGACGAGTAGTTAAAATTTATTGACGATTGAGTGTTCTAGTCGACCGCTCAACATCTTGCCTTTCCATACCCCTTAAGTGTATAAATATATCTTAAATAACTGCAAGTAAATTTGAGAATGGATAAATGTAACAATTACTCGTAAAAATATTTTACTCTTTATTTATAGTAACACTTTCAGAAAAAAAAAATCACGTGATAAAAGTACATTATTTATTCGTCATTTTAATTAATAAAATTATCTGTGAAAATACATATAAATTACGACTCAATCGCTTCGCAATGATTGAATATACAGAAATCAAATAGGTTTTAAAATAATATTATTCAAATATTTGTATAGTTATACGTATCCCTAAATTGAACGTAACTCTGCTATTGCCGCGACTCATCTGAAATGTTATTATGCTTTCTTAATATTTAATTTGTCGGGGGAAAATATATATTCGTAAACATCAGTTGTAGCTTACATATGAATGATTTAAGTGATTTCATTTTTCCAATAATAAAACAAAAAGTGCAGTAGTTGCCTGTACTTCTTCATGTGTGTTGTTTTTGCTCATCCGACAAAGCAAAAGAAGGCATGATATAAGCTTTAATTAAATTAAGGTGTTTCTTAAATAAAACTGTGGAGAGTGTGTGAGATGTGAACGCCAGTTAAGGCTCACAGAAGTGACTCGCATCTGGAGTCGATGCCCCATGTTGTCCTGAGAACAAGCGCATCACGAGCTGCGCCAAAACGTAGATCCCATTGTTCCGTCACTGGTCTAATTAGCGCTCCGGGATGCTATCTTTCAACTTCCTTTATGCCGAGCCACGTCCCCATGACTTGGCAACGCCGCGTATGACAACTGTAAGTCGCATGGATTTATTCGTCTGATACTGTAACAATATTGTCGGACTTGGGTCAGGTGACCTGCTGGTCGCACGGGTTCAGCTTCCAGCTGAGACAGAGGAATGCTGGTCGTTCGTCGACCTCTGTCTCTGTAGCGGAGTTTCTCTTCCGTGCCTTCCACCATTATGTCGTATTCCGCTCATGTGAGAGTGGTTTGCTCCTTGCAGTTAGACAACTGTACCCTCTCATCGCAGCCCGACCTATCTATCTTCGCTGGTGTCGAATTCCCAACTTTGACGCGTGGGAACAGCGTAGCGATAAGAGCCAGTACCCCACTCTTGACAAGAAGTATATCGCCTCTATTCGCAGCGCGCTAAACTGGCGTGCAAAGTTTTCCTTGTAGTCTTTTTGCTACGGGACTTAAGCTGTGACCAGAACATTTTATTTTTGAATAGTATGAAGTAAAGACCGACACATGCCTCTCGCTTTACACTTTACGAATTCAGGTAATATTATCGGAGTTACGGCAGTCTAAAAATCCGTTTTTAGCCATTTGAGAGGCTCGAAAATCATGTTTCTAACAAGCGTGCTGAATTTTTGAAAACATAGAAGCATAGTTTCAGGTGTGTGTTCTTTTCGTAGATAAACATAATATGAATAAGTTAAGCGGTTTCACGTAGAAAAGAATACGCGTGACACGCTGCAATGCCGTCCATGTGCCAGTCGAGGACTCCTCTTTTAAAAGCACTACATAACTAAAAACTACATTTTTATCCTCCCGTGCTTCAAATTGTTCTAAACCTTATGCATCTGAAACTGAGAGAGAATCATGCACTCAACTTTGCTACAGACTTTCCGCCAATAAAATGGACACCGGAGGGGAATCTTGCACGCTTAGTTCAGCGCTGCGCTCGTTGTGGCGATGCGGCATTTCATACGCGTTTCAATGTCGCCCTTATGGATCAGTCGCTTCCGAGTCTTTAACACACAGGTAGGCGGCGCCCTTAAGGACAAGTAATTCCAAATATGTAGCGAATACTGTTCAACGTGTCTAATTACGTCAGGTGATTTTTTCCCCTTGTATAAGAACTTTAAAATCACTTAGTTTTCGCATAATTATACATTAAAAAAAATTTCGCAACTTAGCCCACATAATATTTCAAACTCACACTTGTATGCTACTTAACGCAGGAAAAGTTATGTTACATGGTACATAATTATAAATGTATCTGGAATTATTTAGCATTAAAAATACTGGCGAATATAAGAAACATTGTGCACATTTTTGTCAAACGTTTTAAAACTGCTGCAAAAGAACTTTAATTTTGGAAATTCGGTTTTAAAATATAATTTTGGTGAACAGAACAGTTTGTGGACATACGCCATTGACGACAGATGTATTTGTTGTCGTCTAGAAAAGCCTACTATTTTTTCGCCTGTTTGTTTGGTCGGTGTTGTGTCTTGCCTGTGTTCACGTCCATTCGTGTCTCTCGTTATTTGTGTTGTCGTCGTCATTCATCCATTTGGTGCCTTTTTTGCACACTCCCAATTTTATTGGTTTATTTTATCGTCTGTCTTCTGTTGTTTTCTGTGTCGTCTTTCTGCAGTCGACTATATCCCACTTGGGAATTAATTTTGTGTTGTTTTGAATCTGTTTTTGCCCTTGTGTCTTCCGTGATATTACTACATTCCTTTAAGGAATTATCTGTATGTTTTATGTCTGTTGGCTACAGCTTACTGGCTTTTATTCCTTTGTTTTTTGTTTTATTGTGGCATTTTCTGCAATACGGCAACATTCGCCTGCAATGTCGTATGTCCAAAAAACTGTTATGTTTATAATACGGACCCATCGCAGGAATCGTTCAAAGATCATACAATGTTTGTGTATGAGTGCGAGATTTCCTCTTAAACTATATAATATTTACTCAACGTAAAGCATGTTTTAGCTTATCTCTGAATTTGTTTCGCAGTTACCTGTTTTTTCATGTCTGAATATCTAGAGTAAATTACATGGAAGCCACTTAATTTAGTGAGTAAGGCTAGACGGCTTTCAAGTTATCTGGATTTCAAACTAAAAAGGGACTCACTTTGCAGTTGCTAGTACTATAATGCTAAAATGGTTAACTTTGTTGAGTTACTGATTTGTTCAGGTATAACTTGCCAAAAAAATATTTTTGCTGATTTTTTTTTGTGAAACAACAATCAATGTTGAATGGCTATGAATGTTGTCAAATAATTTGGTTTTGTACTGATAATGTAGCCATATAAAGTTATACGCGATGTTAGTTAATTCGTTTATAGGCACTGACTGCATCACATGAAGCTGCAACTAAAACTACGAGGAAAATATTCCTTGGTAAAAAGTCGTCGGGTCCTTTTTTACGAGAAAAATGACATGGTATTGCGATCAACTTACTTTACGCTAATTGGTAATTTGGACCTATCTAATAAATTAAGGGTCTTGGTGAGTGTTCGCAAAAGATTGCTTTATGCGTAGTTTTGGTCACATATCCATGTGGTGCTGTCCGTATCTTAGAAAATTCTTAGCCACATTTACACTTCCCTGTTTTCTATTCAAAGTAAATTTCATAAACTAAGGATGTGACGACTTTTTACCAAAGAGTGCTTTCTGTCTAGTTTTGGTCAGTGCAGTATGTAACAGCGAACTACCTCACACCCTATGTGTGGCTAATATTAGAGGTGCGTCAATTTCGCAGATACATTCCAGGTCAGGTTGAACGCCAAAATGTATACTTCACTTGTCACGAAACGCATTTGACTACCACAAGCCAGTAGTGAATAAGGAAATGATACATAGAGCTATCGCTTACTACTAGCTTGTAATGTTGTAAGCCAATGAATAATCGACTTTGTCCAGTGCGTATACAGGACTGAGAAATCTAGGCTACTGTCAGATGAATCCGCGAAATTGACATACCTCTAGCTGTGATGAATGTTCGTTTACAACATATGTACAATAATTACGATTATTTTTTGTTCTTGTTGAGATTTTAACTTCACTTTCTTACAACTTGTTATCGTCAGTAGTCTCTTTTCACGCGAGTATTGTGGAAGACATTCACCATATTTCGATTTTATGAAATATTGCAAATGCACATTTCGTGTTTTTACCAGTAAGGCACTTTAAGTATACAGCGTGGACCAGAATTCATGTGCCAAATTCCGGGATGGGATTGTTATGTAAAATAAATTGAGGTTACATTGAACAACACTATTGTGTGATGTGTGTGCTACACGACGTTGAAAATAAAATTTTGAAATACATTTTTTGAAAAAATATTGTAAATGGAGCCACCAAAATTTGCATACATCTCTAAGAATCGGAGAAAATTAATCTGTGAAAATGTGGTTGACGCAACGTTCCCCTTCACTGCTTATGTAGGGATTACTCAACATGTTTGTGTAAGTAACTTTTAAATACTAATCGGTAACTAAATATCCGATGTATATAATTGCTTATCGCGTAAAATGAATGGGAAAGTAGCTCTCGTGTTAATTAGCTCCGGTGAACTGTTTTGAGAAAATGCGAATCAAAATACGAAGACGAAGTGTTGCCCCGTAGAGGTAGACAGTACAACGTCTTTCTGAACCGCGCTAATTGCAGAATGGTTAAATTGAGTATAGTAGCGAGAGGAACAGCCACATATATGGCGCACCACAATCTCCACCACATGCACCCTTAGGCAACCAAGTGGACTGAAATTGTCAACAATCATTTGTTGGGACTTTATTTGCTACCTGACCCCCTCAATAGAGCCCTTTACTCAACGGTACTGCAGGAAGTATTGCCGGAATTGCTGGAGGAAGTACCATTGATAATTCGCCGCACCATGTGGTTTCAGCACGACGGGCCACACAACATATTTTCTGCTGCCGCATACCGCCACGTTTGCATGTTGCCGGACAGTCAGAAGAGGGCCGGCTCGATCTCCAGACCTGACTCCATTGGATTTTTTGTGGGGTCAATTCAACTCCCTGATTTACGAGACGCCTGTGACTAGCCAGGGAGATCTCGTTGCGCGTGTGATAGCCACATTTGATTGTGTACGTGCCATACCTAGAGACACTGGAAAATCGCGAAAATGTTTTAAGTATACTATAATCTGCAATAAACTGTATCATATTAACCGTGACACGTGTGAACAGTTTTGGGACAAATCACGCACGCTGTGTGTCCAAGCTGTGCAGTTCTAACTGGGCCTGTTGAAGAGAAAAAAAAAATGCTACAAATAAACGATAGCCAATGTTGATACAAAAACATTCAGTGTTATTTACATCACGTTGGAGCCTAGCAAGCAGTCAACTATGCCCGCGATTTTCCAGTGTCTCTAGCCATACCAAACATTTATGCACGAGTCCAGGCCAACCTGATGAGCCACTGTGTTGAAGTGGGAGGGGGTGGTAATTCGAACACTTAATGTAAATACGTATTGATGTTGATAAATACGTATGTAGTACGTGCAAATGCATTGCTCCTATTTATGCTCTGTTCCTTGTTCTGTAAACGTGATCTCTCATAATCTAACCATTAAGGCAAGGAGTTGGTGTCGCAGTTACCACTAGCCAGCGTGTTTTCTCAAGATTTATCTCCTTTCTCTTGCATTCTGCCACTGCTCCATTTCCGCCTTATTTCAACATCTTCAGCTCTCAAGAAATTTCTGTTAAGAGACTTATGTATCGAATGTAATTTCCCACTTGTGAGGCGCGAAAACCGGTAGATGATTAAGCTTACTTTGCTACACATGACGTACTGATTGGCGCGCAGTATATATATTTTTTTAGTATTAATTTTTCTGTGGCACTTTTAGCCGTGACTCTACACTTTTATTTGTAGGTAGTATCAAATACTTCATCATTTTGACTTACATAGGCTATTTGCGTGTCTTTGTTCTTATGAATTCGAGTGGTACTTGAATGCTGTTTTTAGCTTCATTGTGGTGCCCCAAAATCATTATTCTAATAAAAATGCAGCTAGTTTAAACGTTATTATTTCACGCGTGTGTAATTTTTGTAGATACACAGGTTGCAAATATGTTAAGCAGTTTCGCGTAAAAAATAAAAAGTAATCACTTGGTACCCTACAGCATCGTTCATACAACATTTGCTAGTTGTGAAGAATAAATTTCAATGGGAAAGGGTTTTTATTTGTCGAACTCTGTTTCGTTAATGGAGTAAATAAAGTAATGGCAAATCTATGAACCAAGGCTTTTATTCAAGACTATTTTATCACACTGGTTGTCATAACGCCACCCAAATCTCGCTACTGTATTCAATTTAACTATTCAATGATGCAATTAGCATGGCTCAGAAATTCGTTGTACTGCCTACCTCTGCGAGGTTACACTACGTCTTCGTATTTTGATTTGCATTTTCTCGAAAACGGTTTACCGGAGTGAATTAACACAAGACCTACTTTGCCCTTAATTTTGCACGATAAGTAACGAATGCATCGAATAATCGAATATTTTATCACCGCTTGGTATTTAAAAGTTACATGCATAAATGAATAGGTTTAGTAACATCTACATAAGCAGTGAAGGGGAACGTTGCGTCAACCATATTTTACGTTATTTATTTGCTCCGATTCTTAGAGCTCTATGCACATTTTGGTGGCTCCATCTCTTAAACTTTTTGATATTTTTTTCAAAAAATATATTTCAAAATTTTGTTTTCAACGTCAATTGGCTCACTTAATATCCACCACACAATAGTGTTGTTTAGTGTAACCCCAACTTATTTTACTGAAACAATCCCACCCCGGAATTTGGCACATTAATTCTGGTTCACGCTGTATAAGTTAACATACATCTTAAGGTGTTAAAGTATAAAAAATTCATATAATTTTACACAAAATAATTTTAGTTTTGTAAACGTTGCAAGTGACTTATTATCCCACGGTTTTTTATAGCAAACATAGCATTCTCATTACGACATGCAAAAGTTAAAATGTGCATTTTAAGGCAGCATATGTCCAACGAAAACTAACAGATTTGCTGAAACTAAATTTTTTACGCTGAAATTAGATGTCACAGGCTACTGAAAGTTATAAATCGTAAAACAATTAATTTTTGTATTTAAAAATTTCTGAAAAACAAATGAAATCTTTTCTTTTCTTATTGTTTTCAGTACAAAAATAAATTGTTTTGTGTTGTTATAACTTTTAGCAAGTAGTCCAAGACACTAAATTTCAGTGTAAATCATTTCATTTCAGTGAGTGTACTGATTAATTATTTGGGGTGGGGGATGGGAGGAGTAGCTGTAACAAGCAAATTGTAACTTTCACGTGCGTTTCAGGGATACCGTACGAGGTTTGATGTATAAAATGCCCATAGGAGGACAATGTAGTCACTAGTAAAGTCTACAAAATTTACGCTATTTGGTATAAATATAACATTTCTTAAGTTTAACACTTGAACATCGTTAATATAATTTAGGCGTTTCCATTTCGACATACACTAGTTACAAAAATGATGATAATCACGTAGAACGTAACAGCAGATCAACGATTTTCTATAATCTATAATCATCAGAGACGCAGTTTCTTAGATTTATTTTTGGCTGAAAAAATAGCCTATTAAGTAGCAAAGTGGTTCAGTTAGGATGTTCTGGATACACGGAATGAGTAAAATCGTATAAATAGCGCTATGATTCATCACCTTACATCTTGCTTACCTTGTGTACTTAGCATCACATGCCAGCGGGCATGAAACCTTGTAGCTTAGCTTTAGTGAATGGCTGCATGTTAACTCACAGCGGAAACGAGTGGTTAAGATGCTTAACGTGTAACTGTATTCTTTGACCTCGAATCTCGGTCACGGTATGCGATTTCTTCCTTTGCGAATAAATTTGTATGGTTGCATCTTAAAGATGCCTTTTTGTGTCATGCTTCACACGTTTAACACGAAAATACACGTCGTAGATAATGGTTGATGTTGGCACCAACGTTTGCTAGTCAGTGCGGTGTATTCGGTAAAGATACACTTAAGACGACAGATAGTTACAAGTAAACAGAGTTACAAATTCAACATTTTAACCAATTAACTACTTTTGTCTTTAGCAAATAATTTACTGCGATTTTTGTACATTGCCACGTGCATGGTAAATAAAGAGGAAAGGCGTTTTTTTTTAAATACAGTTTTTCCACGCGCCCTTCAAAGCTTGGTCCGTTTTGAAGACTGCCTAAGAGATGTAATAGTTTTATAAAATGCCTCGGTTTTACGACGAGTGGAAGGCAAATCACTGCCTAATGTTGGAAATACTGTTTTTTTCTCTGATTTTCCCATGCTCAGTGATTTGAAAGAGAAGATTGGTTCAGCTATGTCCTTGAATCCAGCAATGCCGGAAGCATATGTGCAAACCGTGATGACGCCATTGTTAACTGGGAACTCAGTTTACATGTTTTTTACAGATATTTCATGGGCATTAATTAGACTGTAGTGTATTGTGGGTACTCGTGCGGTACAATATGACGGCAGCCGGTCTCCGCAGTGCAGTCAGTTAAGCGCCAGTCTACAGTGGGAGAGCTCCTGGATTCGAATCCTGCCTCAGGTAAGAATGTTGTGTTGCCCCTTCACCTCACTTCACCTACCGTCGGCTCTTAAGATCTCGTTGTTAAAGGGCAGTAAAACCCTGACTGCAGCATCGACATTTGTTCGTACTTCCTCATACATTATATAGCATAAACCCTCAACTCGGAGTAACTGTTCTGCACGAAAAAAAAATAAATAAATAAAAAATTGGCAGCTACAAAATATTTTGTGGGTATTTACCTTGCAAAATTTATTTTCTGGTCACCACAAAAATATTTGGTTGACGTCGCTAAAATATTGTAGCCGCCACAAAATAATTTATGGTTGCTACAAAATAATTTTGCAGGGAATACTTCCTACAAAATGTTTCCCATCAGCGTATTAACTATGAATGTTGTTTACTTTGTTCTCAAATGAAATAAGACCTATTGGTACTTATATACCCCTATCTGGTATTTACGACGATAATTTGTTAGAGTACAATGCGTATATGGGGTTCGCCGTATGCATTGCTTGACATTAAGAATACATAAACTGGTCTACATTGTACCTACCATTGGCTTTGGATAGTATTAACATTTCAAAACTGCAGTTCTCTATCAATAATATATATATATATATATATATATATATATATATATATATATATATATATATATATACACACATACATGCGCGCGCGAATACTCAGACGTAAACTTCATGAGTTTCCTAGACTATGATTTCGTTTTGACTTTTTTTGTTCGAAAGTAGGAAATTTAAAAAAAAAGTTCTTTGCTGTCGGTTATTTATACTATAATTTTATAATTTGTCAAAATTGCTTTGAAATAGACCATTACTATAAATGAAACTGTAATGCCGAAAAATACTTCCAGAATAAACACAAGAATGAGAAAATTACGTTGGTACCTAAAAGGAAAATATTGCACCGTGTGTATTAGCACCCAGTGAATGTGCTCCAGAGGTGCTTGCCGAGAGCAGGTGTCAAAACAAAACATGTCAGAGTTCATTAGACGTGTACTAATGAACATCTTGTAAATGTTTTATGCGCTTTATTTGTACACTTCTACGTGGAATTGCCATACCGAGTCAATGAACAGTTTTTGCACGTAGAAAAACATGGACGAACGATTAATTTTCTTAGAGCTCTTCGTTTTATTTTTCCTGAATTATATCATCTAATTTTCGGTTTGCTAGGGAAGGCTGACAAGAGAAATGGAGGTACATTTTTGCAGGTTAACACTTTCGCTTTGAGGCGAGGGAAGAGGTCATTATGTTTTTAAGAGTCGGTATTTAATTTACCTACCAAGTAAAATCAGTATTTAAAACCTGGTATTACATTTGAATTTTTTAATCATTCACAGCACATTTCCATGCCAGTGTAAAAATATTGTTCGAGGAGGAGTGTGGTAGTTGCTACTTATAATAACCTTTTATTGGAATTTTATTGGAATATTGATTGCTATTTTACATAAATCTTTCATTATCCTAATAATATTGTTCTTGAAATAGCTTATGACAAAGTAAGCCGAAAAATATTTTTAATTTGTACGTGAAGTGAATATATTGGGAGTAGTGCTACCCTTTATTTTAATCAATAAAATGAACTACATGGAATTTAGTTTTTTTTTATATTATTAAAAATTCTGTTGTTTAATATCAAGTGATATGTTGTGTTTTAATTTTAAAAAATTACAATGTTCTTTCAGGGCAGCATTACTCCCAAAAATATTTACTTTTCGGACGATTTGAAAACATGCTTCCTATTTACTTTTTCATAAACTGTTATACGAGGCGTTAAAGACACACTCCATCCTTATTCAAGTCGGCAGTGACCGCTGGATCTGCGTTAACATTACCGATACATCTAGGTTACATTGTAATACGTTTACTTGAAATCGTTTTATTCTTTCAAGAAATTATCGGTGTATGTCGATACAAGTGTGTTGACTTCATTTCCTTCCATCATCCTTCCCCCTTAAAAATTTGAATGCATTATTTATAGTCCAATGCGATGTGTGTTCGGTTAAGTCAGTGCGGTGTATTACTGCACTCTAAAGCAAAATTGGTAAGGGACAGGACAATTCCACGAATTTTCTGAAAGTTATGTTAGTATCAGCTATTCTATGTATACTCAAGCCCTGACCATTTATTCACTAGCTATTACTCAGTAAAACAAAAGGCAAGGAACGAAAATACGGGGCTTAAGTATGCATAGGTCTAATGGAATCTAACATGTTGTTTATTGAATTTGTAAAAATATTTCCCTGTACCTAAGAATTAGTGACTATGGTTTTCATAAATTCCGGATGGTGCTGTCTCAGCGAATTGATTCAGTAAAAAAACACCGGCAAATAAATGAATATTCACAAATTCCTATTTACAGTGCCAACATTCCAAAAGTAAATCAGTAAATATTCTCTGATTTTCCAGTGACTTTTCACTTATACAGTTATTTTATAAACTGCTCTAGCCAGAATCTTTAGAAACCACTTGAATGTAAGTGAATATTCACTAATTCAGATTTAGAGAATGCGTGATATTCTTATTTCAGTATCACACCACGCGGTTTTCCCCCCCGCTTTCTGTCCTAACATTGTTTCTACCCAGCTGATGGCATTTCCGCAGGATAGCCGAGTAGATGGCAGTTTATTTTTGTTGGTAGAGATGTTATACGCGTGGGACTCGCCTTGCGGGTGAGACACGAGCTTCACCGCGTATCACTTGTCTGCAAGACGTAACCCGCTTCACGCATACAGAGCATTTGAACCTTCAGGAAGTGAGTACCTCAAGGTTGATGTTTGCGCTTTTTCTCCTCATTTATGAGAAATTGTTGCTTATCTCTCTTGCTTTATGTGCTGGTTGGCTTGTTGTGGCGGGACGAAGTTAATCTGAACGTAAATTATAAGTACCGTACTTGAACATGGCTCATCCGGTATGCGAACCCGAAACCGTATGCACTCCAATGTAACGCCGATGCAACCATGACTGCGAAGGCTGCCGTCTTTTGTAACATTGCTACCGTAATTATCTCTCGAAATCAAACTTTCCATTGTTCAAATGCACTGCGGGTATCATAATTTTTACTGTAACCACACGTGCAATTTTATGTAGGCCTACTTGAGGCAAAAATTTCAAAATTATTCTGTAATCTCGACAAAAACTAGACAACATAATACTCTTTGTACCTTAAAATAGTTGCAAATTTTAGGACACTAATACCTGCGTCTTTCTTGGATTTACTCGTCGTGTGAAGCAAATGCGAGTATTTTTCTAACAGGAATTTAATAATAATGTCGATTATAATGATAAGCAGCCCGGTTTTTTTAAACAGTTATGTTTCTATCTAGACGAAAAATAAATAAAATTAGAGACTGTTTTTGCAGAGTTTGATATCCGAGTATTTACTCAAGATATTAGGGTAACTATATTGCACGACCCCAAATAATTGCAAGAAAACATGTCATGAATTTTTGTAGCTTATGTTGGATGAATAATATAGTAAAAGTTGGTCAAAATCAAATATTGTAGAAGGGTTTTAATTCTATGTGTCCAAAACCTAACTGTGGTAGTTAAAAATTATTTTATTTAAAATGAACATTAATTTACTACTACTAGCCAATAATGAAACTGTTGTATAATATTATTTATTTTGATTAATTATACTCCATTTATGACATTTTTAGTTGTAATAGCATTATTTTTTGTAGGAAAAAAAGCATAGAACGTATTTATTACAATAGGAATTACAATAAAAAGTTTAAGAAAAATTCGTACAGAAATGTTCATATCAGTTTAAAAACTTCCAATAGCAAAGTTTATATCAATTTAAAAATGAGGTTCACGTTATCGTAGTAAAATTATATAAAAATGCTGAGCATAAGAAGTGTTAAAAACATATCACTTGAATAGCAGAACTTCACTGGGAGTCATTCAGTAACATAATTTAATTTGAATGCAAATATTAGAAATATATTGTATTTAATATTTATAAAAAATTTCTTAAATAAGTCTCTGTTTAATAGAAATACAAAATTATAAATTCTATGGGTAATTTGGTCTTTAGACTCTTCCACAGCAAGGTCATTAGAGACGGAATCAAGAAAGGAATCAGCTATGCCTGTAGTTAACAACCATTACAACGTTCCTCTGAAGTGATTTTTAAAAAATCTAAATGACCTGACTGGTTATCGAACCCGCTTCCTCCCGAATGTAAGTTCATTGTACTACTAATACTGCGTCACTTAGCTCGGTAGCAGAGATACAAATGAAATACAAATGACACGGAAGAAATTAACAGAATTACATTTAAAATACACTAGCCCCAGAAGGGGAAATAATTATATAGTAAAAAAAGGGGTACTTTTACAAGAAAAGCGTGTACACTAATGTCTAAACATTCACGTGACTAGGCACTATTACAAGAATGCCGCAAGTCATTAAAGTGCTCAAAATTTTCCAAATACCTGTGAGGACAAGTGAGATATACTTTTATGAGCAGAGGGTTTGATGTGAAACAAAATAATAGTTTTGTGACACTTCAAGCAATTGTCGAAAAATGTACAATGATGTATTTGAGAATCTACACATATTTTTGTAACTGTACAGAAATGTTTGTGTGTATACACACACACACATATATATATATATATATATATATATATATATATATATATATATATATAATTATATAAACATATATATAATTATATAAACATACACGCACACACAAGCATTTACCGTAAAGCTTATAATTTATTTGTAAATTCATGAAATTGGAAACTAGTTTGCAAAGAATTTTTTGTAAAATTACAAGAAAATTTTACTCCTGTATGTGGCATGTAGTAAGTTTTTTTTACCATGCCTAATAGCCTATACGTATTGAAATAAACGAAATTGAAGTACTTCTAACCTAACACCTGTAAAGTACCTTCCACCCTATAGTGTAGATTAACAGGGGTATAATTTGTTTACCCAAATACGTTATGGGTACTGGATGTATAATAACTTGTCCTATTAGCTTTTCTTTTTGTTCTCCGCAAATGTAGGTACATTTAAGTGTGTTTCGTTGACAAGCACTTGTAAATATAAATTTACGAGTGGCGTTTAAAATATGTCATGCGTAGTCCCAATTGTTTTCAAGACCTAACACACAGACCTATATGCTTGAGCTTTACCATACACGCACATCCAGGTAGGCCAGTATAATAAGGGTCTTTTTTTCAAGGATAGTTTATTTTGTGGGAAACGGTCTAAAATCTAAATCGAACCCTCTACTAATTTTTGTTGATAAGTGCATTAAGGGATATAGAAAGGTACGATGTCGAGCGGACGACTGGAATACTAAATCGTCAATCAAATCTGAACTAGTCATCAAAATTTGATGAAGTTTTTTTTGCCGAGTGGATATTATGTCAGCGGATGTTTATTTATATAGCACTATGTGGTAGTATGCTTTACTTTCGAGTAAAAAATTTAACACTGTTTTTAAGAAAAATTAGGGCTTGAGAATACTAAATCTACAAAAATGGAAAACTGTCGCTTTTATAATTTGTAATATGATAATATCCAGGCCTATATAATAACAGAATTCCAAAAATTCTCGCGTTTTGATTTGAAAATAGTTTTAGTATCAAAAAATCACTGTTAACCAGTACAGTACATAGGAAGATTAAAATGAGAAGCGTATCGTACTGAGTGGCAGGTAAATCTGATTTAGTTTAGAGTGGACTTGGTACGACTCATTAGGAAGTAGCGTGTTACGTAATGGGTGGGAAGTGGTAATTTTTACTGCCGGAAGATGGCCGGCCTGTCATGGTCACGCTGTGCCGGGCCCGGAGACGAGTTCGTTCTTCCTCCTTCGCTTATGATGTCGGAGTATCGTCACCGTCGGGGAAAAAATATCTCGGAGTAGAACTTTTTTTTTTGTTTAGGTACCGTAAAGTGGGGAACTTTGTCCCACTCAAAATTTTGGTTTTTATGTTGTTTAATGAAGGGCATTTGAAATTTTATCTGATCAGATTAAATGTATTTTTTAAGAACTGGAATTCAGTCGTCTGTTTATTAATCAAATGACTCCAAAACTAATATTTTGATTGGGACAAAGTTATCCCAAAAGGGGCCAAACCTGCCCCAGTTTACAGTATCCTTTAAAGGACACTGCCTACCTCGGAGTCCTGGCTCGAATAAGGAAAGGGTTTTAATGTTCAAGAGGCTGTATCACCTGTTTTGGTAAAGTTATCCATTTTATTGTAATAAATAGAGACATGAACTTTTCGCGAAAAGAATTTTGCCCCACTTTGTTTCAGTGCCTTATGTGCACGTCTGCAGTTCTGCTTCACATATATTGGCAGCGTGCCTTTGAACTGTGACGTTTCTCATTTGACTGTACCAATCACAATAAGGTTACTGTAACACCACACGTCTGTGATTTGCGTGTAAAACCCCACGACACGCGAATGTCAAAACATTCAATCTCTGACCGTGAAGCAAGTCTGCAGACGTGCACACAAGTCACTGACACAAAGTGAGGCAAATTTCTTTTCGCGAAAAGTTCATGTCTCTAGTAATAAATTAAGCGTACAATTAATTATCGGCAATGTATCTTAATAGAAACATTACGTTTTACGATTAGGTGGGTATTAGTGTATAAAATTGGTACTAGGAGTGGTTTAGTCTACATGACATCGTGAGAGATAATTACCTTAAATTTTGAATTATCTCGATTAATTCATAATTACGCTTTAATACTTTGATTACAACTTGCGTAATGAAAGGTAATGTAACTAGCTAAGTCTAGGTTAAAATGTTTTCAAATAAATCTTGCCGAACTCTGAGTCTGGAAGAAGTTAAGGAAAATGCATCATGAATAGTAACACCGTCTCTTAATTACTATATTCGGTGGTGCTCAGTCATGCATTAAACGACATAGCTTCGGAAAAAAAATCGTAATTGAGAGTTGAAAAATATTGATATAGGAATTAAAATGTTGAAAACGTACCTGTAAGTGTTATGGAGTGTTTTTTTTTTTTTACAAATAAATACTTATTTGATCATAGTTTTCAGAATATTTAAAAAAAATCTCGTAAAAACCCTACAGGATTGTTGGCCGCACAGAAATGGAAAAGAAAAGTCTGTGTGGAGGCATATATGTAGTTTCGACACTGAGTCCCACTTCAGTAAATCTATATATATAAAAATGAAAGGTGACTGATTGACTGACTGACTGACATATCAAACTGCAGCCCAAACCACTGTACCTAGAATCGTGAAATTTTTTGTGGGGGTTCCCTTCAGGTCGTAGGCGAGCACTAAGAAGGGATTTTTCGAAATTCGACCTCTAAGGGGGTGAAAAGGGGTGAAATGTGTTTCCGAAGAAACGTCGATAGAGCTCGAACCCGACGGCCTATCATCGTGATTTTTACTTTAATAGGACACTCATAAAAATGCATATTAG
>PNEQ01129618.1:5662-34736 GCA_003012365.1 Medauroidea extradentata
AAAAAAAAAAAAAAAAAAAAAAAAAAAAAAAAAAAAAAAAAAAAAAAAAAAAAAAAAAAAAAAAAAAAAAAAAAAAAAAAAAAAAAAAAAAAAAAAAAAAAAAAAAAAAAAAAAAAAAAAAAAAAAAAAAAAAAAAAAAAAAAAAAAAAAAAAAAAAAAAAAAAAAAAAAAAAAAAAAAAAAAAAAAAAAAAAAAGTATAAGAAATATCTAAGTAACATTGATAAAATTGAATATAAATTGTAATGTAAGTATTTAAAAAATACTATCACTGGCTACTGTATATACTTATTTCTCCTTAGATAATCCTAAACTATCAAAACAAAACAAAAAATAAATTGTTATAATTTGTTGAAAACTTAGAACGCGAGAGTGACTTTGTGATAGTGATGGGCTGAATCAAGTGAAATGTCTTGACATTCGATTATTCTGTGATCTCGAATATTTCTAAGCATTTTGGAGATCATTCGAAACATTTTGCATCGTTTAATACAATATTTCATTAGGCAGCAATTGACTGTTTCAAAGAGAAAATAAGCCTATGAAACGTAAGTGAATGAATTATATTGGAATAAAATGTGAATGAACTATTCAAACTATTGTATATACTTGCATAATGGCCGCACCATTATTTTGAAAGGCTTAAAGCAGTATTTTAAAAACCCCGAATAATGGCAGCACCCCATATTTTTCAACAGGGGACACAATGCAGTAAAACTCTGTTAAGACGTTTACCAAAGGATCCGGTTTTGGTATGGATTTCGGTGAGAAAACATCTTAGCCAGAATGGTATAAATGTGATCTGCAAAACGCGACCATTGCAAACATTTGTCGATTGGAAACGCGGCACGCCGGCATGCACAAATAGATCCTCAGTTTTTCGTGCCTATAAGACGTGGCAGCAGAACCGAGCATCTCAGTACCAGACACGATGAGTCACGCTTGCTGGTTGATGCGCCGTTGGCCCCACTGGTAGATGCACTGTTGACACAATGAGTCATGCTCGTTGGTTGATGATGCTCTGTTAACGTAACGGCATCTGGAGAGTTGTAACGTTTTAAGCGTGAAACGGATTTGTTTATAAACCACTTCACGGGAAATAATATTGTACATGTAATGGACCGTAAAATGTAAACGTCTTTTGCGGGATAGTTTTAAACAATTTTCGTTGAGTGAGGCACATGAATGGATTAACTAGATTTTATAGTCTCTTAATTTTTCCGTGTTTACTATACACGGACAAAATCTTTTTCTTTATTTTGGAGAAATTGTCACACAATGGACGAGTTAATATAGAAAAAAAATGTACATTTGTTGTATTCTAGACCAAAAAAAATTAGAAGGTAATTTTTTTGAAAACCCCTCATAATGGCCGCACCCCTTTTTTTCTTGGCCTAAAATTTGGTCAAAAATATGCGGCGATTACGCAAGTAAATACAGTAATTCATTGTGAATGATTTATTACGTATATTGAATCATAATTTCTGAGTAAGTTGGAAATAAATTGAATGGTTTTGACAGGTACGAAAACAATACAGAAGGCAGTTGTCACTGTCAATTACTAAAATGATATTTATTACTTACATTCTAAGCTACAGAGTCATTACATGGGTTTAGACATTTTCCAAGTCTTCTCGTAAACATTCAGTTCGGTGAATGAACATCTCTACAAGAGCAGGTACTGTACAATATTTTCACCACTGTAAAGAAAAAATGAAATGAGCAATGATAACGAAAATTAGTATTTTTTTTCCATCCACACATAGTGTCTGAAGTTATTGACAGTGCACTTACGTAGTGTAATTCAGCTGATAAATTCTCACGAGCTTCACTGTGTAGTTTCGGGAGGGTTTGAGATTGCATAAACTTTCTACTTCGACATGAGTACTGGAGTTCCATTTTTTAAATATTATTTCTTAGACAAGAATTCTTTACTATTCCTTCTACGATACAAAATCGACATTTGAACTCACAATTTATATAAACCTGCTGCTTTATGATCACCTAAGAGACTAATAGTAAAATGATACGAAATAATCTACAAAACGAAAGGTGATCATGTTACCATGATAGTCCACCGGGATCCAGAATGCTCTCATAAACAAGTAAACGTTAGTCATCAAATTTTGGGCCTAATATTGCTCTTTATGTAAATAATTTATGTTTCACTGCATTAGAAACAGGCAATACACATTTTATTCAATTGGGGACACATTCTGCAGCAAAACAGACAAATAGGTCTGCGGCACAATACCTTGACAGTGCCCAGTTGCACACAGCACTACCTCCCACGATGCGACAAAGGAGCTTACTGACCAGGCTGCATGCCCTTCACACCTTTCTACGTGCCTCCTCGACCATGAACTTTGACCTGCCAGATGAATCACATCCATGAGGAGGCGAACTCATTGCAGAAGTGAAATTTCAAAAATCATAAACAAAGCCAAATTCAAGATAAATTTATTTAGAAAAGATGCTTAAAATTATTTCTGTTTAAAATGAGTCAGAACACAATTCGAAACAAATAAAATGTAACCGTAAAATCAATTACTTCCAAATTCTCATTGGCAGTTAAATTTAAATATTTATTTTTAAAAATTTTAATTTTATGGCTTATGTCCCCAATTCCTGTGTTGGATCCCACAGTATAAATCTTTAATACACCTCAAATGTTATTAACGTGGAATCATTAATTAGTTACAAAAAAAATATTGGTCAAGTATTTCTAATAAAACATTTTAAATTACCACATGGTTTAAACAATATCGATGGGCTACGTGGCAGTTCAAATCACAGTGTGTATTTGCACATGCCTGTGTGTTTATATATACATTTATTTATTTGTTTATTTACTACAATGAATTAAAAGTGTGCATAGGAAAAATTTTTGTAATAGTTTTTATTTAAAGTTTAAATATTTAGTTACGATGCTCATTTTTGTGATGGCTTGGTGTGTGATGATATTTTGAGGTAAATGTTTCAACCAAAACATTGTTGATTATATATTATTTTAAAGAGCACTGTCTGCCCAATTTTATGTGGCAATCATTGCGTTGTGTTACTGTTAGAAATATTTATAATCCGGTAATTTTAAAGTGTGCATCTTTATTAAATGAAATCATGCTTACAGTGAAAACATGTATAATATTTGCTCTATAAATAGAAATCAATCAGGTTTTTTTTTAAATATTTAGGTGTTTTTCAACCTTCTATAATGTTTTTATTTCCAATTACAAAAATTAAATGTAGGACATCCCATTTTACTTTGTTGCACTGTCACGCAGCCATTTCAACCTCACTTCTGCCATTTTGAAGTTTTATTTTCAGGGACGTTCTGTTCAGTTTTGTGTTTTTTAACACAGCAACTTACTTGGACTGAAATGAAAACTCAACGGACTTCAAAATATTAGTTCTGTTTCCAGACAGGTGGTAAGCAAGCCTCGAGTAAGAACTCAAGACAAGCTTAGATTAACTCATATTTGGAGCTAATGTCCTTCATTCTCACTACATTATGTACATTATTTTAGATTTTTTTGTATACAGTATATGTTGGTCAATTACTTATGCCAATTTGTTCCTTAGTAGTCCATACCTAAAGGTACGTGAAAATCGCAAATTGCGATAAATGCTAAATATTTGCGACATTTTTTAGTTATTTTGCGAAAATCTGCGAAATTATGACTTATTTACGAAAAACCCCAAACTTTTGATAGGCTTCAAAGACATTTGCATAATTGAGACATACCATACGCATTCACTATTTAATTTCAAGAAAATTATTGCAGAAATTATTATAAACGTGCATTTATATAGCAATTACATATTTGTACTGTGGTTACGTAAACAAAAATAAACACGCCACGTTAACATATGCCTGTGCAGATGTTTCGATGTTCACCGTTTACAACATGGCGGCATTCAGTTACAACGGGTCGGTAAAATAACTTCGTGAACGATGTAACGGGAAGTGTAGCAGAACTATCTCTCATTTCGCCTCTTGCGCTTCCTTAAACACTTCATTTCATTCTCTGTCTTCTTCTCAAAGTTACAATTACAAGCATTCACAAAGCAGCATATGTTTCGCTTTACTTGTTTACTTTTGCCGTGCACTCGTGTTACCTGTAAACAGTGTAGATGCTGAGAGGTTTTTCAGCAACTACATATAACCTTACAGAAGAACAGTACTGAAAGAAGAAAGCTTGGAAACCTGTTCAATGTTAAAATTTAATCAGTGAACCATTTTATTTGTTTCTTATAAAAAAACATTGTCTTGTATCTTGCACGTTTTATAAGTTTTGCGAGTATGTTTTTTTTTTTATAGAAAATTAACTTTTACAATATTTTCTAACTTTTTCATTAAATATGCTACAAAATGCGATAAAGCTCTTTCAAAATAATACAAAATGCTACAAAACCAATCTGAAAATGCTACAAAATAATTTTCAAATTGCTATTTTCACGTACCTCTGACTATACCAAAATAATACAGGCGTCACCTGACTAATCATATCTATTAGAGGTGGAACGAGACTCGAAAATTCGAGCCAAGCGAGTATCTATAACTCGGCTCGACTCGTTATTCGAGTTTATTTGGCTCGACACGGCGAAACTCGAATGTAAATTCCGAAAAGCTAGAATTAAAAGTTAATGAAATACCACTATAATTAATTTCGCCCATGTGCCCCGCGCACGTTTCTGATAGAAAAATTCATGCCACAAGGCTTATCACATCGCCATTGTCTGATAAATAAAGGCGCGCCACGTGCTGCAGACTGGCAGAGTTCATTGAACTGTGGCGGGCTGACGGCAGCTGTTCCAGCTGCGATGTCTGCTGCGGCCGAGATGAGCATGCAAGAACGGCACATTATACGTCCCGCCCATGGCAACAGCGCTAGCCAATTGACAACAACGGACAGGTTCAGAGTGCACGTGACTAGCTGATGATTCACGCAGTGGGCGGAGTCACGCAGAAGCTTTCAAAGGTTGCACCACTTTCTGGCATTCGCATGACGTCCAAGGAAACGTTGGAAACGTTAGGATCAAGAACCTGCCATATTTTCTGGAACTTTAACTAGTGAAAATTCAACTGCAGCAATAGGAAAATGATCTTTTATACTTAAAAACTTTCAGTGATGTAAATTTCCGTAAACTAACAATAAATTATACGGGTTTTTTTTGGTAAGAAAATAAGTTCCTGTTTTTTTTTTCCCTCCTCCTCCCTTAGCTGCTTGCCATTTCGGACAAAAATTCAACTCCTAAAGGTATCTTAGGAAACTTAACTCCACAAGCAAAGGAAGCAGACTCAGACATACAAGAGGAGCATAAAAGCAACAGTGCTAGTTCAAGTAGATAAAAAATTTGGGAATTTCTCGAAAAAAGTGATCAGTGTGCAACTTGTAAATGTTGCAAAAAAAACTTTGAAGACACCATCTTCCTACTGCAAGTTTGATCAGACACTTGGATTCTCATTTACACTTGAAACGTAAGTATGAGGAAATATGTTTAAGTAAAAAGGAGGCAATGAAATCATAGGCAATAGATTTGTGGACTAAACTTCAAGCTCTACTTCAGTGCTAAAGACTCGACTTGACTCAGCAATAATTAAAGGCTCGTCTCGACTCGAGCTTATTATAAAATCCGTCTAGACTCTAATTTATTATTGTCAAATTTGACTCTACTCAAAAATTTGCCCGATCGTACAGCCCTAATATTTATTTATGTTAGGAAAATATTTAAATCTGTTTAGAATTTAATTTTATTCTTATTGATATATTCATTAAGTTCTTATAGTTTCATACAAACTTGTAATACATATTTAATTTTATTTCAGGCTTGTGTTCTGCCTGTTCTTTGTCATGAACCTTATCTTGTGGGCAGAAAGCAGCTCTGCTGCAATACCATTTTCAACACTAGTTGGCTTGCTTGCCCTGTGGATTGGTGTATCTATGCCACTTACCTTCATTGGAGCATATTTCGGCTTCCGCAAGAGGGTAAGTATACTCCTGTTATCACTGCTTGTGTAACATAAAGAAATATTTTGCCTTTTATTTACATTGTGGTATGTTTCAGTTTCTGCTCTACCAGTAGGTAGCAGTACTAAATGTTGCTGCAAATTTAACACTTTTTTAAATGAAATGATAAGTGATCATGTATTAATTTGTTGTAGGAGTGTTTATAAATGCAGATGTGCTGTCGTACCATAGTAACATTAATTTTAACGAGCCATTATCTTGTTATTATTATTTCAAAGGTTTGGCAAGGAGTATTGGACTGTTGGGTTGTGCATGCCACTCATACTTGCTTGAATGTTGTTGGTTCCCCCGCCCCTTGTCTTTCTTTATTGATTCTACGATTTCAAAGTATTGGTGCATGGAGCCATTAGTGGTGGGTAGAGTACCATAAATTCTGCAAAATTCTTGCAGTGGTGTCAGTTTTACTTGAAATATCTTGGTCTGGTAATAATATCGCAAAAAATAACATACTGAGGGTAAAGCCCATTTTACACCGAAAAAATAACAGTAACAATGTTAGGTACAAAATGTTAGAAATAAAATTAACATTATATTCTAAGGTATGGTGTACTATTTTTTAGCAATGTTGATAGCTATTTAACATTGCTGAAAACACCAATGTTACTAACAAAATTGTAATATTGATGAACGGATGTTAAGACTTTAAAAGCGATATTGATGACAAAAATGCCAACAACATTTTTGATAACACTGCTAGTAACATCCTTTATCAACATCCTTTGATCTAGACCGCCCTAGAATTGGCTGGGAAAATAATGTTATCAACAGTGTTGGTGACAAATTGACGCGACGCCGTCACGTCCACTTATAAATTACGTTAATGCTCGCCCCCGATTTTTAACACTTTACTATTTAGGCCTAAGGGCAGTAGTATTCGCCCACACCTGTGCCAATCGCCATATTGCAGTTTATTTTTACGTAAGGATAATGTGTTAGCATGTAATGTTATGAAGACAAAGCTTTATTCGTAAAACAGTATTTACTTAAGTCCAAGTGATTATCCAATGTGTATTTTTCATGTATAACTGCATTTGCAACATTTGTTAACATGTACCAGTGTTTGTTGACAAAATACGGCCGAGCACCTACCAGTAGTGCCAATCCCATGCATAGACTCTGTAAAGTGCACTAAAACTGCAATCGCGGGAAATACGCACGTAAATATAAATTGTACTGGTTTGTTATTGCTTAATTGTGATGTATGATTATTTAAGTGTTCTTGTGTGTTAATTACAATGGTAAACGGCAATACGAGCATTTATTATTCAAGTTGGGAAGTTGATTTGTGTAATAGAGTAATTTTGTGCCACGAGAGAGTATTTATTTTGTGCGAGTTTGGCGCACCTGTAGATGCAGACAGCCTCGAGCGGTCCGGTGGCCATTTTGATAACGGTACATTCAGCCCCCCTCAGGGGTATATAAGGAGGGCGCTGTGCCCCAGCTACTGTAGTAGTCGTCAGGTGCTCGGCCTTCGGGCCGGGTCATCCTGGCACTCCCCATCCCTACCTCATAGTGGGTTGCTGCCTGGTAAGGAAGCCGAAGCGTGCTCTCCCAACCCCACCTTCACCTCAAACCCTCATTCTAGCCAGGACAACTCGGCAGTAAGCCTAACCTGCGCATTCATGTTTGAGTTGAGACTTAACCTTCGTAGCATGGCAATCTCACCCGTGTGCTCTTGAAGCCACAATGCCTTGTACTTTGCCTCCATGCACATTGCCAGTTATAAAGAGTTATCATGCACTTCCCAGTCTTGTAAATTCTATTGAATGTTACAGAATGTAGTTAACTTTCCCCAGGATCAGAGAGATCACCGTATAATTACAAGTAACCCAGTATTTGTTATTAGTGAAGTATCACCGATGGCCGCAGCACCCTAATGTAAAGAGGCTTTTGAATCTTGTAACCTCTCGGGATCAAAGAGATGATGGCCCCACATTCTCGGCCACAATTAGGCCTTAGTTTTGCCCACTATCTGAATGCCCCGGAGTGCCATGTAAAATTGTATTCATCAGAGTATGCCCTGTGGTAATTTATATTGTCAATGTGTCATATCTTTAGTTTGTACCCTTGTTTATCTCATGTTGTGACTCCAGTCTAAGAATGTATGTCATCAAATTGTGATTGACTTAAACTCTGATTATCTCCTAATATCCAATAAGGCGAGTGATATCTTCCTTACCCTCTATTTATGTAAAGATGACGCCCTGCGCTAGCGAGTTATAGAGTTTTCCTTGTTGGCTCATCCAGTAGTCACTCGCTGGATCGAGGATATCTCTGTTTCAAACCACTCTAGAAGGATCACACCAATATCTCATGCTCTCTGCCTTAAAGACCTTCTAGAGATACACACTTGCAACCCAGCACTCTTAGCGCAGCGATGGGCAAAACAAGCCCACGTGCTACAAAAGTTGTTAAATTTTTCTAAAATTCACAACTTTTGTTGCTAGCAAATGTTTTCAACAAAATGTTGGTAACAAATATTGACATATTTTCTTAATATTAACAAAGTTAGTAACAATGTTGATAATAGTATGATGTCAACAATTGTAAAGCATTTTTACAACATTGTTAATAACTTTGTTGAAAAACGTGCAATTAACAATGTTATTGTTGGTGTAAACTAGGCTTTACATTTATTGGTTGTATCTCACAGTTAGTGGTTTTTAATTTTACCAGGCCGGATGCTGTACTATTTTACATTGCAAATGACTTGACTATCGTCATTAAAGAAAGATTAATTGTTTTGGGGGCAAAATTGTGTATTTTAAATGTCATGTGGTTATCTATGCATGCATGTTATTTTGTTATTTAATGATACTGTAATGTCCTATTGTGTGTGTGCATGCGTACGTTCGCATAGGTATATGTGTGCATGCATACTGAGTTAACCTTTTCTTTCAAGAGATGTTTTGTTATTGAAATAAATATTTTTTAACAAAAAGAGTAATTTTCATTTCAAAAGTGAAATAGTGGATCTAACACATTTCACTGAGTGAGGTGATGCCACAGTAACACGTAGGGCTCATATTCGGGAGGACCTGGGTTCGATTCCCGGCTCCGGCTATTTTGATTTTGGTTTACCATGGTGTCCCAAAATCGCTCCAGGCAAGAAGTCAGGGATGGTTCCTTAACAAAGGTCATGGCCGACTCCTCTCCCAACTCCTGACCATGTACCAAGTTGTGTCTCACCGTCTATAATGACCTCACTGTTGATGAGACAAAGCTCAATTACCTTACTTTAATACATTTTTACTATACATTACATACTGTATAACAAGCAGTCTCACTTGAACATTTTTGTAATAATTCATTGTTTACTACCAAAAATGTATTTTGAGAATGAATAATTGTTGGGTATTGATTCCAGCCGATTGAGCATCCAGTCAGAACAAACCAGATTCCAAGACAGATACCAGATCAGAGTGTATACACTCAACCCATCCCAGGTATCATTATGGGTGGAGTCTTGCCTTTTGGATGTATATTCATTCAGCTGTTTTTTATTCTTAACTCCATCTGGTACGTATAATGTAACACTGAAATCTGAACTTACTAAAATGTCAGCTTTACATGTAATGCAAATTGCAGTACATTATGCATATTTGTTGTAAGTAGTTTTTATTTGCTTACTTAGCAAAACAATACAGAGTATTTCAGGAGATGCTACAAAAACTATCTAAACACCAACTTGTCTCGTAAGAATTTTGTTTAAAGCACTATCTTGAAAGTAGCCTTGTCTTAAGACAATGTGTTTGTTGTATTTTTATTTTGTGGCCTTACTGTTTTAATTTAAGAAGAATATTTGTATTTGGTTATAATCTGGATATACCGGTAGGTATATCAATTAATGAATTGTTTTTGTTTATGGAAAGTGGCCATTTTGGAAGACATACTTCCGGCCACAGGATGTGGTCCCTAGAGCGAGCCAGGAGGGCCCTTATTAGTGTGGTAGAGGAGCGACAAGAAGGACACGTTTTTTTCGTGGTCGTGCATGGCGTTTTATATTGCCATGTGTCGGCCGTTGGTAACTGGTGATAAAGTATCTGTCCATCGTTTCTCAAGGGACTGACAAAAAATTTCAACATATCAGACATTCAATGGATGTGGACTTGAAATGCAGACAAATAAGAAATGGGACCACAGAAAGTGTTCCATAGATGTGGACATTTCAATACATCTGGGTTCAATAGAAAGAGGTTCCACTGTATTTCTGTTTGTTTACTATGTATTTGGTATGCTAAGGCAGAGCCGATCTGTGTTGTCTGCTGAGCGAGCGAGCTTCAGGAGCTGTGACTAGGTAGTGGTCAAAAGTGGCACAAGTGACGCAGTAGCCACATCGTGTGTGTTGTTTTTGAACTAACCAGTTTCCAGATAGGTCCTTGCGCACACAAATTATCGTACATGTGTGTGTGGTCGCTTGCTGCCAAGACGAAGTCCCATGAGGCAAACAGCTTTATCAAAACGTATGTTGTGCTAACTAGAATTACCGTTGTGCAAAGTTTGTAGGTAATGTGCCGAAGAAAAGTCTTAGCTATCAACCGTGACATAAATTCATCCTATTGAAATATTTTTACTATTTCAATCTACAACATTACGATAGTACCATTGTAAATAGTTTGGAAACGCCAACATTGCTGGCACTTAATTTATGTTGCCGGTGATATTTATGTTTCATTATCATGAATTCATGCTTGATGTTGAGCTACAGAAAGGCCGTATATGCACGTCCAGAGTATCATTTATTCAAAATACGTCGTTCTATTGAAAAAATATTACTAATTTTAATAAACTTTATTGCGGCTTTCTTGCAAATAACTTCCACAAACGGTCGTTGGGGGTGCTAAAATCTATATTGTCTGCGACGTTTTTGCATAATTTTGAGCCAAAGAAAGGTAGTATATCCGCTTACAGTGTATCTATTTATTCAAAATACTTCACTCTACTGAAAAATATTACTATTTCAATAAACTTTATTGCGGCTTTCTTATAAATAATTTCCAAAACTGTTGTTGCTGGTGCAAGAATCTATATTGTCTGCGAGGTGTTTGCTTAATATTGAGCCAAAGAAAGGTCATAATATTTGCTACCAGTTATATTTATTCAAAATACTTCACTCTACTGAAAAATATTACTATTTCAATTAACTTCATTCTGACATTCTTGAATATAACATCCCAAGATGGATGTTGCAGGCGCAAGAATTTATGTTATCGGCAACGTTTATGATTTATATTGAAGTAAACAAAGGTCGTAGATCCACTTCAATGGCAGACTTTTAAAAATGACGTGTTTGCTTTTCAAAATAAATGTGCGTCATTTCATAAAAACACGTAATTTTTGCGCCAAAGACGATTGAACGCCGTTTCAGTGATAAAAAACTGTAAATGTCGACATTTTAAAGGTCGGGGATCGCCGAAAATTTGTCAAAATTCTAATAAAGACCCCTCCGAAATAACGACCCTATTCCCGTGAAAATATTGGCTATCTAAACTTTTTTTATGTATTTTTTCCGCCTTTCCTAAGCAAATCGTCGAGATTTATAATGTCTGGTTTGGGCATTCATTCTTACATTCAAATAACATTTTACTAGTGAACGAACTAACTTATATCTGCAGAGACAATACTGTGTTCATACACCCTATGGGCACTTTGCTTCACACGAGATACGCAATGCTACTGTCTGCAGCTGCTGTGATAAACTAAATATGGTGAAGAGAGATGGAGACAGCAAGTCTCACACATGTGCAGCACAAGTTCTTTTGTTATCAGCGACCACCTCATCACACGCTTCACTTTGTTGGCACATTTTAGTCAAAACATTTTGTTAACTGCAAATTTACATAAGTTGCATCTTATGTAACTCTGTGACTTACCTGTATTTGTTTTGAAGCACTCTGGATTTAAATATTGATGAATGTGAGAGGGTCATCACTACATTACTTTTTATACAGTTTTTGTTAGTATTTTTTGCTATGCCAGACAAAATGTTTGTACTTGATCACTTTACATCTTGTGGTTATGGCGGGGAAGGGGAAGGGGCAACCTTTACACAGATGTTGTGCTTTTTTCTGTCCCTCCTAATTTTTAAACTTGCCTGTGTTTTATTGTACAGGCTTGGTTTGCTTTTGACTTGGCAAATAGTTTATTTCAAAAGTGTTTTGTAATTTCAACAATATGTGTTGTTTATTTATAAAAGAATGCACAACTGTAGTCAAACTACTTAAAACTTATCTGAGTTTTATTTACTAACAAGCTCAGTGGTATCCTGGTTCTTATTGACTGTGTACAATGCTTAGTGCACTGACATAAGAATGATAGGGATTTCTCCAACTTCCTATGTGTAGATGCTGTGTTGTTTTGCGTGTGCTTTCTATTGTTATAAGCAGTAACGTAAAACATTTTTGGCATTTTTTTTGTAGGGTTTTATTTCTGTTTTTTCAGTGAATGCAAAATTTGTGTAGACATTACCGTATATACTCGTGTATAGTGCGCCCTCATGTATAATGCGCACCACGATTTTTGCAACAAGTTCCAAAGAAAAAAATTTATGTGCCTTGCTAGAATGTAAAAAATCGTGAAGCAGCGTGAGGGAGGCTAAGATGGATTTGCTTGGGTGGAGGAGGAGGGAAGGAAACATGGCTAACAAAGAAAAGAGAGGAAAGATGACTCACAGTGGCTAGTGTGATGGGCGGAGAGGATGCAGATGATGAGGGTAGGGAGGGGTGTCTTGTCATGTCCACAGCTATCTATAGATAGCCTGCCAAGGTCGCAAGCAGCCTGCAGCCGGCTCACCTGCGCCTGGACAACACACTCCTTTCCCCTCTTTTACTATGCTGTGTCCTGTCTGCTGCTTCCAGCATGGCCCACCCCCTCCCCCACCCACCACTCCACCAAAGGGGATAACGTGCCATGAGAGCAGAGCAAGCTTGCCTTTTTTATTTACTGCCCGACCCACCCAACCCAACCGCCTGCTCTAAGAAGAAAGAAAGGCTCAGGAATGTGGCAGGGGGTGGCTACAAGCAGAGGACTGTAGGGCCCCAATCACCACCCTGCCTTGCTTTCCCTCTCCCCAGGGAAAAAAAAAGAACAGTGCCGTCCTTTATTATTCCTTTCCTTGGAAAGATGGTTATCAAGGTCTAAATTAACTTCTCATATTGCTTCTGCCCACCCACGAAACTTTTCTGCCATGACTAACAAAAAAAAAAATACTGTATTAGCAGCGACAGTTACAGCAAAAAAGAGGTGTCGAGGAGGTAGAGAAAAAGAAAAGGAAGTGTAGTAATGGTGGAACCAGGCAGTGAGAAACATTCTCTCTCTCTGCCTCCCACGCTTGAGGACACCCGCAGGTTTACAACTCAGTCTTCTCTCCCCACCCCAAATTTTCTCGTGGCTGCCTTTTTTTTTTTTTTTTTTTATATATATTCCATCTATAGTGCGCACCCCTGAATTTTTATCTGTTGTTTTGGAATAAAAGTGTGTATTATACACGAGTAAATATGGTATTACAGGTGGATTTCTTAAAGCTGTGACAATAGTTTCTTTAGTAAGTAGAGTGGGTAAATATACAAAATACAAAATGTATTTTTGTAAGTGAACATTCAAGTGAAGTATTGTTTTGTATCAAATTTTAATTTTGTGTGTATTATTTCCCTATAACCTAAAAACAAGATAGCTGGACTTGTAGAGTTGTCTTTTACAATTCACTATTTCACAAAGGGTTGGCGGCCCTTGACCAAAGGTGGGCTCTGGGAGGGGACATGTTACCCAGGTCGCCCACCATATTTACATCACTGTTATTGACTAGATAAATCTTTGTTTCAGGTCCAGTCAGATGTACTACATGTTTGGATTCCTGCTTCTCGTGTTTGTAATCCTGGTAATAACATGCTCAGAGACAACCATTCTCCTCTGTTACTTTCATCTATGTGCAGAGGTAATAGTTTTACATTGCAGTAGTAATACTGTAAAAGAGAATTGATTGTGTAACCTGCAGTTCACAAATCCTGGCATCTCGGGTTAATAATTTATAGACAAATTGTTTGCATCACTAGCACATGTAAAAGTTCTGTTTATCGTAAGGTTTTGAAGTAGTGTTTTTCCCTGTTCAACTTTTTCTCACATTTGATTCTGGTTGTAACATGTTTTTTTTAATAGAAATACCAGAGTCCTTGGCGTGCCTGTGTTAAAGGCTCCGTCTACTGTATGCTTTAATTATGTTGCAATGTGTTTGTAAATACAGTACATTTTTTCTACAAAAATATCTAACAAGTTCCTGTTGTACCGATGTATGAAAAGACAGCACACTTTGGACAAGAAGGAAATGGCATTGTTTAAACACCATCTTCTAATCCTTCCAACATAGCCATAAACTGCTTAAAACAATGCCGTGCTTCGATATGTACTAATCAGATGTATGTGAAACTTGGATATACACTTGCACTGAACTTTACACTGATAAAATTAGATGGTCACCATGTAAAGTCCAATTTTAACCAGTTCAACTAGAACATTGCGTGCTAGTTCAGGGTTTGGCTTGCTGTGGCAGTGCAGCATTTGATGCATGCTTCAAGGTCGCTCTAATAGCTTCGTGACTCCTTTGTCTCTTGTGTAGAGATAGCCTGCCTTTGCAGTTTGATTATGTCCAAGTGGAATTTACATCTCAGGCCGGTTATATCCACAGTAAATCAGTCACTAAACTCTGCCATAATTAAATGATATGGTTGTGGAAATATTTTGTGCACAGAAACATAATTAAATTTCTACTCCCATTTATGTTCTGATAAGAACACTGGTAACAAACATCTAAAAAAAAACAAAATTTTGAGGCTGTCAAATATCCAAATGTTTATCAAGTGTTTTGCAGTCATTTTTTGTACTTCAGAGTTGAAACTTTTACAGTTGAACTAAATTTCTACTCTGTTTTATTGTCTTATAAACAATTCCATGACAGCACACAGTATTAAAGTACCATCTCACCCTGGGAAACCAAAATCAGGATGCCTGGAGCCAAGGATCTACCCGGGTCCTCCCCAGTGCGAGGCGAGTGTTTTACCAATGTTATAGTTTGCAGGAAGACTTAGCATGCATCACCTTAATGCTATCCTTAGACGTGTCTGAAGGGCTAAAAATGTTGAGAAAAAAAAAACTTACAAATTGCACATTTTCTGAGTAAAACCAAGATATACATGCTGTACACTAAGAAATAACTTACTCAGTCGCCATCATTCTAACGATTGATAAGTACAGCATAGTACAAAGTACCTTATTCACTCATGTACAGTGCACACTTTTATTCCAAAATAAAGGATGAAAGCTTTGGGTTGTGCGCAATACGCGTAAAACAGAAAAAATACGCAAATAAAGAAGGCGGAAAGGTCAGTAGTCGTAAACTTTCTGGTGGTAAGTGGCCAGGAGGGTGGTGGCGGGGGGAAGGGAGTGTTTCTCACTGGCCACTCTTCCATCATTACCCTTCCTTCATTTTCTCTTCCCTCCCCTAATCGTGCTTTTGTAACCATCACTAAAACCTCAATTTTTTGTTTGCCCTTATGTACATTCCTGTTCAAACTGTTGCATGTCAGTGTGTACACAATACATTGTCTAAAAAACTTGTCATGATGGCCAGAGTTCACATTCTTCTTGCACAGCTAGGTATAAGCTCTCAATTACAAAATACGTGTTTCAGCAATTTGAAGTGCTGGAAACAAATGTCAGTGGTTGGCAGAAGCAAAGTAAGAAGTTAACTCTATTGTCTTGTGATCAGCTAAGTATGTTTCGTGGCAAAGAAAGGAATGGACGGCAGGTTTTTTTTGTATATGTGCATACACACACATTCACCATGCAGGCGCACACACACTCTCACACACATGCAGCTACCTTGGCAGAGAAGAAAGACTAGCCACATACCAATGGCTCTCCTCAACCTTTTCTCCCCCTCACTACCTAAACCAATCAGAATGGGTTATCTCTTTCTCCTTCCCTTACCACTCAATCTTTCTTTGTTGCCAGAAGCCACTCTTTCCTTTCAACTCCCTTGGGCCATGACCCCACTTTTCTGCTCACGCTGCTACACTTGGTGAATTTTTTTTGCATATTTATTAACAAGTCACTTGAAAAGTTTTTTGCTCTGTAACTTGTTGCAAAAATTATGCTACACACTATATACGAGTACACATATATAATAAATAGCAAGGCAATGTGTCACTGTCACTCATTTTGAATGCAGTGAAACTTGCAGTTGTCATGGAATTCTAGAGGTGTCGGGAGGGAAATCAGGATAATCTCAGGAATTTTCAGGTAGCATATGTAAGATTAAATGTCAAAGACGTTTGAAAATACAATTACAGTGGATTCTCTATGTATAGAAACCTAATGGATTGAAATATCTGCATCCATGAAAAACATTCTGAAGCCCGTTTTTTTATTTTTTTATTTTACAGCATTTTAAGACCACATTCATTGAAATTCCTCGTGTATTGAAATTTCCTGTCTGTCCCAAGAGAAACTATCGATGGAGAATCTACTGTAGTTTAATTCTGTATCTATTTTTAGTGTTTTTGATTAAGATGGTGATGTTTATATACATTGGGTCTTTACGTAATGTCATAGTGTAGTTAGTTCTTAGAATGAAAGGGTTCAGTGAAAATAGCTTAATACTAGTACATACTGTACTTTTAATGTACTTGTAAGAATAAGTATTTTTGTTTATTGTACTTAATGTACGTACAAGTAATGTTTTCCCCATGTTTCAGAATGTTTATAGTGTTAAAAGTGAATTGGTTAAAGAAAAGACACTAATGTGATTCCTGATTTGTTCTCCGTGAAATTGTCACACCTTTGTTTTGTTATTTAATGAAACTCGTCAAGAGTTTTAGTTTTTCTACATCATGGAAACATTAGTTCTTTGGTTTCCTAAACACTTTCTGCAAAATATGGGCACAGTTACAGAACATATAAATTAAAAATACTTGCAGGCAATGGCAGTATCCATTTCACAAACAATGTGCAATTAACGATCACAGAGATAATAAGGGAATACACAGCATAGACATGCAACATGCAAGTCAGACTATAGAATATGGAAGAAAAATATGCTTGGCATAAATCTGTTACTTCATGGACTGCAGACTACTATTCTCCGTTCACTCTAAGTTGAGTCCTGAAGTAAACAAATAACGTAATATTATTGCACATCGCTAGCTTCTAATTGGCTCAGTTTGTGCAGCGCGCCGACGTACTATTTCCAACCGACAAAACTGTGTACAGTCGGCATCATAGGAAACAACATCCTATATATTAAAACAATACAGCGTAAAAATTTTGTACGTGTTATCGACATACGGAAACAAAAATTACATAAAAACTTGATAAAAATATTGACATGTGCAATTACAGTATATTTCAAAATTTAATTGTAATTATCAAGCCATGACTAACGATCGTATTCAAATATTCTGGTACTACCGTAACGAAAATTTGGTACTACATGCACAAAAAAAGTTGTCAACAAAATGTGATTGAACTTACGTTAAAGCCCTCCTGGATAATTTTGTACTTCGTTTTGGAAAAATTACATTTTATAAATCACCAAACACTCTGTCGATAATTCACGACACACATTCGTTATTTTTTTTTTTTTTTTTTTTTGTGAAGAATGTTGTGCGAGATTTTTATTCTTGCCTAATAAACATCACCGCAGTTTGTTTAGTAATGAAGACATATCCACATTTCGAAAACCATGCAACACATTTTCACTGTTCACGTCTAGCATCACATAACCTAACCCGCATGTGATGTAAACATAGGCAGACGCGGGAACGGAACGAATTTATCAAGGAATTTTGTTTCAGACGAACTGAAACTGAAAATGGATACGCGGAGAAACCATTCGCAGTAGCCACAACATTGACGTGTTAATGTCCAAAAATACTTTTAAAAAAAATATAACACATCTGATTGTGATATTTCTGACTTATTTTACCGTGGTTATTATTACTGAACTAAATTTTTGGTATTTTCAGAGTATCGTACATCTCTAAATACTGGCAAGTGTACCAAGAAACTCGTACGTTTAACAGTACGTCAGTCGTTAAATAACTCGTGAAATCAACTGTACGGACGTGTCGTCCGCTAACCATAATTATAGTATTAAACATATAGAGTCGTAGATTGTGTTTGCAACGTCTGTATATTTTAGATATTTGTTAATAAAACTCTCTTATTAAGTGATGGAGTAGTAAATTTATATGTACACGACAGATAACAAAGAACTATTTCTTATGCAAGATCACAGTGCACGGCGGTCGGCAGCCAATGAACATGTTTGTTTATAATTTGCTTTGTTTATCCTAAAACTCAACTTAGAGTGAACGGAGAATAGTACTGTTACTTTGCTCCAAGCGCCGTTTGTGGCACTGACTTTAAAACGTTTATGAAAATTAACCTACTGAATTTAGCCATGTCATCAAAATTGTGTTAGCAGTACCAAAGCAGTGATTCTGGCTGCAAAAAATGATTAATGTTGATACCAAGCTGCTCACGTGACCTAGAAAAAAGGAAATACAGTAAACAGGACAGAAAACTATGAATAGAAGTATGTACGCCTGAAAATGAGAAAGGCTTAATTAATCCTCAAACTGAAACAGTTTAATAACATTAATTTTTTGTTATGATTTTTTAAATTTTAACCAGGATGTTAATATTTTTTTTAAATAATGTTTTTTGTGCTGGATTTTAAAAACTGTTTTATATAATCTTTGTATTCATAATATCAGGGTGGTTCGTTCACGAAAGTGGAACTAAAGATTAATTATTCATTTGTGGAAAGAACTAAATGTTGCGTCGTTAATGGTATGTGCTTACGACAACATTTTGAGGTTTGTGCTACTTTTTGGTTTCAAAAATCTGTAGTAAAAATGTGATTACGATGGGGATATTAAGTGTGAATGAACAAGATAAAGTCAGGAAACTAATAAAGACGAGAGTGACAACCTTGAATCATATTATGTTATTGGGCAGACAAAAATTAAGTACAGTTTAGCAGTTGGTTTTTAGATGCTTAAGCTAGTGTTTAAAACACATCTATGATTAGATATGTACTTTGACTGGAGGGTTATGCAATAGAACCCTGTTATAACATTTTTCAGAAAATTTTCAAAATTAACTGTTGCATACAGGAAAACTTAATAAGCAGGAATCAATTTTACATCAACATGTGGATACGCAAAAAACTAAGTTTCAGTTTCACAATTTTGCAATTTTGTGTACATATAGTTAGTTTATATTTACATTGTATTGTTCGGCATGTATATGCTATTCGGCATAAACTGAGCACTGCTTACAATTTTCTTTGAGCCATTAGGTCTCCTTTATTACTATTTTAAATACAAAAACTTCCATGTACCTAAAAACTACTGTGAACATTTCACAGCTCGCAAAACTTTACTTGTATAACCCCAATAACTACATTTTTTTGATTGTAAGCTTTGGGAAGTGCTCAGTTTAAAGTGAACCGCCTATAATTACCTTTCTAAACATTCACACACATGTACAGTCAACTCCCGATTTAACGACCCTTCATGGTTCCCGGAAATAGGGTCGTTATTTCGGAGGGGTCGTTATTAGAATTTTGACAAATTTTCGGTTATCCCCTACTTCTAAAATGTCGACATTTACCGTTTTTTTATCATTGAATTGGTGTTCACTCGTCTTTGGCACAAAAATTACATGTTTTTATAATATTTTACACATTTATTTTAAAAAGCAAACACGTTATTTTTAAAAGTACGCCATTGAAGTGGATCTACGACCTTTATTTACTTCAATATCAACTATAAATGTTGCCAATAACGTAAATTTTTGCGCCCGCAACGACTGGTTTTTGGAAGTTATTTGCAAGAAAGCCGCAATAATGTTTATTGAAGTAGTAATATTTTTCAGTAGAATGGCGTATTTCGAATAACTGATACTCTAGAATTGCATATACAACCTTTCTGTAGCTCAACTACAAGCATGAATTCATGATAATGAAACATGAATATCGTTGGCAACGTAAATTAACTGCCAGCAATGTTGGGGTTTTGAAACTATTTACATTGTACTATTGCAGTGTTGTAGATTGAAATAGTAATTTATTTCAATGAACACATATGTCATGGTTGATATCTAAAACTTTTCTTCTACATAATAGGCCCAAACATACGTTTTGAGAAAGCTGTTTGTATCCTGGAACCTTGTCTTGGCAGCGAGCGACCACACATAGGTGTACGCAAGGACCTATATAGAAACTGGTTAGTTCAAAAACAACATACACGACTTGTCTAACGTATGTCACTCCACTCACCTGATGAAGCAGATGTAGTCTGCGAAACGTTGTGACCGCACATCCGCGGAGAAATGTGTTCGTCCTATGTGTGTGTGTGTTTCTATCTGCAAGTACCATCCTGTGAGTACTTGTGCACAACTCTTTCTGTTTTATTTGTAATTAGTAGCCTAGCGGCCTTTCCCGCCATTGTCCTAGTATGTCACTTGTGCCACTTTTGACCACTGCCTAGTCACAGCTCCTGACGCTCGTTCAGCAGATGGGACGTAAAGATAACACTACTCCCTTTGTTTTGCAGTTCAATCTCTCGCTTCTCTCGCTCTGCCGGCCGTGTGAAAATTATGTGCTTGCATAATGAATCTTCTCTGTGCAAAAGTTTTTGACACACTTCACCAATGTGCATGAAGAGGGATTTGATACTTAGTTTCAATTTGCTCACCAACAGTAAATACGTAATTACAAACGTCAAGATATTGATCATTGTTAATAAAATTGGGTTACGCATTCACAGAACAACTTTAAACCTATACAGTGCTGTTTCATGTTTTCTTTTCACCGACGTATACAAGTATATCCACCGCTGTTATTTACGGTGGAGCCGATTGTGTGTGTGTGGGGGGGGGGGGGGCAAGCGCACATGTGGGCTGGTGGCTCTCACCAAACGTGCGTCGTACTAAGGATGCCTCGCATATCTGAGACATGCACCTGACATTTGGTAGTGTCAATATGAACTGTTCTGCTTTCACTTGTTAAAAGAATTATTTATAAACATTATTGTGTATATATTATTTAATTACATAATGGTAATTATATTTAATAGCATTTAGTTAACAAAAAACGTAATAAAGCTTAAATAATCACTACGTATAATCATAATATCACAAACACAAAGACAGCCTAACGTGTCCAAGGGCACGAGAAATCGTTGGCAAAAAAGGTTACTGCGCGCACATGATGAAGAGGTTAACGAACTTTGGAGTGGTTGGCCGGTGGTGGGAAAGAGGCGGGCGGGTCGCTGACCGGTTGGGGGTGGGGAGGGGCGTTCGGGCCGACCGGCTGGCCATCACGTCGTGCGGGAGGAAGGCACAGCAACATATATTTTTTTAGAACAAACACGCCGTGTGCGGCAGTACAGTTTTCGAGAAACAAATGCAACCATTTGCGGCCATAATAAAATAATGAAATTCCTTTTTCTGCTATTTTCTTTGATTTTTTTTTCTCCCACGGTTCCTGGTAGAAGGGTCGTTACTTCGCGAGGGTCGTTATTCCTAGGGTCGTTATTCCCAGGGTCGTATAATCGAGAGTTGACTGTAATTACAAAAATTAATTAAGTCTAAGAAAAAGTTTCTTCACTCATCTGATATAGGTTTGTGTCTATCTTCTTCAGAATCACCACTACAAACATAATGCACCTGCTCAACCTATGTTACTTTCCCAAACATGAAATCATTTGAATTTAGCCAAATGCTTAGTTGATATGTTTGTGATGTTAAGTTTCAGCTAAACTTGTCATACATATGTATCACGATAGGGTTTTACTGTATTGTGTTACGCAGGGCTGGTACCTAGTAAATTAATATGTATAGTTTCTCATAAATTTTCATGTACATAATTACATTGTTTTATGAGTGGAATAGACTATTTTTAAAACAAGATCTATTACCTTATGTATAAGATTTTTAAATAGCTGAATTTGACTTGCAGCACGAGGATGATAGCATAGCACGTGTGGCTGGGAAGTTTATTGTTTTAAAACTGTCTCTTAAAATTTTCTACTGTTTATGGGAACTGTTAAAGACAGGTTCTGAATTATGCTATTGTACATGTGTACGTTAAGGATTCATTATGTAGATACAGTACGGTTTTTGTTGAGAGATTTTAGGTAGTATCATGGTCATTGAAATGTGAAAATTCTGATTGTGATGTATGTTGCCAGGATTATCATTGGTGGTGGCGCAGTTTTCTCACAAGTGGGTTCACTGCTTTCTACCTGTTTGTGTATTGCATTCACTACTTCATCACGAAGCTCAGCATTGAAGATGCTGCATCAACGTTCCTTTATTTTGGCTACACTTTAATCATGGTATTCCTGTTTTTCCTTTTGACAGGTAGGTATACAGAAAACTTTGTGTGTACTTATGAAGTGTGTTGTATAAGGGAAGGCTTAGTGTGTGGTAATAGTATTGTTAGGAAGCGATGTTATTTTGTATGATAATGATATTACTATATCGGCTAGTATGCAATGGCGTAACAAGTTGGCATCCCTGCTTTGTAGAATTTTTTTGGCTAGTTTTTTGTATAATATTGCTAAGTAATTTTTTGTATAGTTGTTGCTTGTTGACAGTTTACACTTGTTTTTATTTTATTTTGTTATTTTTGTGTCATAGTCATAAATTGTTTGTTTTCTTCATGTTATGTGTCTACATAAGTGACGAAGATAATCACTTCCCCTTTACAATAAATACTACGTATGGGTACACTATTTTCTCATGCACATTTGTTCCAAAATTACCACTTCTATTTATAGGGTGTACATCATACATGCATTTGTATATTTTACAAGAGTAGGTACGCAAATGCAAATTGCTGCTATTGACTTATAAATATTATCTACAGTGTATCTGGCTTGGCTCATCCACATGGACACACACTGACTCTTGTCAGTGTAGTTGTGGTTCCACGTGTTTTTTTCACGAGCGACGAAGAAGCTGCTTTGTTAGTGTAATATACAGTATTTACCCATGTACCACCTGCACTTTTTTTTTCCAAGATCCATAATTGAAAATTCAGGGTGCGAGACAAATAGGGCCTGGAAAAGTTGGGTTTTTTCATACCTTACAGACTGTTAGAAAGATTTATAGTAACGGAAAAATAAGTGTGGAACCCTTCAATATTAGATTGTATTTCATAAGCAGTAAGTACGTAACGCCAGCATTACCATCAGCCAAGAGAACAGCAATGTGTCGGCGGCTGTCGTCCCGCTGGGATGTGCCAAGCTTACAGCACGCCAGAATGTGCCGAGCGGCACCACACCAGTATGCACCTAGATCTCACTCTCCGGGTCCGATGAGTGAGCGTCTATGCACTTGTGGTGGCACGGAGCGCGGCGTTTGGTTGCGCAGAGAACCAAGGCTAAAATAGTAATTCATTGTTCCACCAGAAAATGCCACAGTACAGCGTGCACTCTTGAAGTATCGACAACTGTCGACAAAGTGCAGTTGCTGCCACCGTCTTTGGTCGCTGCTTCGAACACGGCAAAGGGTGCCAAACACTCTTTATACTTTTGAGGCATAGTTTAATTCTTAAGATGTCGGCCACATATTTAATTTTTTGGTGTCTACCGGTCACGAAAAAGTCACAGAATTTAACAAAGTGTCACGGATTTTGTAGGTGGGCAGTTTTAACTGTGCTAATTTATTTGTAGCTTCTAAAAGCGAGCATATACTTCACTAGGAATTATCTGCAAGTTCATTCAAACTTTGTGCTGTATTGTGTTTGGCCCTTTTAATGATGGCACGCCCAGATATTTTGTGTGTGCTGCAGGAGTCGAGTTAATGCAATAACAGTGCCGTCAACGAGTCCAAACTTAGCCACTTATGGCGTTCTTATCCGTTGCCCAGTCTTGTTTACTATCAAGAAGCTCGTCCTGGTGACTGGTGAAGTGTAGTGCTGATAAAGTGTCCCCCTCTTTTTTTTTGTGCCTTCACTTTGCTTGGCAGCGACACACACACACCTCTCTCTTTTTCTCTCTCTTTCTCTTTCTCTCTTTCTCACTTTCTCTCTCTTTCTCTCTCTTTCTCTCTTTCTCTCTCTCTCTCTCTTTCTCTCTCTTTCTCTCTTTCTCTCTCTTTCTCTCTTTCTCTCTCTTTCTCTCTTTCTCTCTCTCTCTTTCTCTCTCTCTCTTTCTCTCTCTCTTTCTCTCTCTCTCTCTTTTACAAAATTTTTATTGAATTTTATTAATTTTTTTAGGGTTCTTGAGAGTGTTTTCTTAAAATCACTGCCTTTGTTAAATCCAGATTTTGTAAAACGATGTGTCTGGTGTACCGTTGTTTGATAGGATACAAGTATAAAAAACTGCAAAATAAAAACATCTAAAATACACTGAAAGCAAGCACCTAGCAAGTACATATTGCCATGTGTGCCTGGTAAATTAGACCACCTTTACGACATATATTCATAAATGGGTGACTCTTGAGTACTTGCTATGCTCTATCAGTGCTGTTCCTCCCCTCCAACCTCTTTCCTCCACCCTTCGGTCCATTCGATGACGCTTTTTCAGTGTGTGCGACCACTTGGCACACAGCCAAATGTTCGTTATACAGAGAGAAGAGACAAACTGTCTTCCTTGCTTTGTGAAGGTGAGATGTGGTATCCATAACTCCGGACTGTTGATAGTAATTGCCGGTGTTAAATATGGACGAGGTAAAGGCATGAGAATAGCAGAAAATATTATTGTAGGAGAAAGGAAACAACGCAGAATTATGAATTATACAGTTAGCATTAACCTTTTTGAGTCTTGGTGTGTTTTCACAATGAAAAAAATGACGTACGTTAGATTTGTATGCGATAGCTATTTTAATTTTGTAGACACAGCAGAAAAGACAGTATCACAAAGATAATAAATATTGTGCACTATAATACCTACTGATCCAAACAGATTAATTACAAGACGTCCTTGAAGAGTCCAAAGTGCATTATGTATTCCACTTTTAATATTTATTCTGTCATAGTTTTTTTCTTCCTGATAAGCTTGGCCGATTGGAAGTGATGTTGGGGAGGAGTTCCCCCCGCCCCCCTCACTTAGCTAGCTCGGCCACGTGAAAAGAACTGACTGGTAGAGGGAGAGTGCGTGTACATGTTGGAAGTTTTAAGTAATTTTTGTCCATAAGTTTTATGTGGTGCATTAGCAGGAACATACTTCTAGGCCCAGGTGAATAGCCAGTATGTGCATCATTGGTTGTGCAAACTTTAGTTCCAGTCCCCTTGTAGCAGTGTCAGAAAGGCAGACTTGCAAAATTTAGTTCGAGGTGAAGAATGTAAGTGGTGATTGTCATTGAGTTAGTTCATTGGCATTGCCTACTGATTCTTTAATACAACACATGTCTACACAACTTTGCTTGTTGGCTATATGTACACTCATTGTGGATATTTAATTATTTTGAAGATATCACCATCAATTGCTGTTTCCAGCATTCGGCCAGGTCAACACTTTGAAGATGTATGACTATTAAAGGAAATACATGTTTCGTTAAACAAAAAAAAAAAAAAAAAATTTAATTTATTATACACCTGAGAAAATCAAGGAATTTTAAGGAAAAAATGGCACACTAATTTTTTTATTATTTGGTGTCGAAATAGGTTATTTACAATTTTACGACAACAGTGATTTCACTACAGTATTCTCGGTAACAGGTGACAGTCGTAAAGTCAGTGTTCTAGTGTATTTGATGACATTTCAATGGACAAATCATTTTCTTGCCGTTCATGGGATAGTTCTTCACCTTAACTGACATTTCTCAATATTCTGACTGCAGCGCAGACGAAAAATTCTCAGGTTTTCCTCAGTTTCACCTCAAGTTAAATACTTAATATTTATTTACTTATTTATTTATATATATATATATATATATATATATATATATATATATATATGTATGTGTGTGTATTTGTACGTAATATATATATATATATATAATCTTATATATTTTATTTTATATTGGTATATATATTTATAGATATTTCAAACATGTCTGCTCGTGAAGAGTATGGTATTTGAGTTGCCTAATTGTATGACAGACTGTAAAGAAGTATATTAAATATTGATTTCATATCTTAATTGTAAGGATTGTACAGTGATGTTTTCTCCTTTCCCTCATGTTTTTCTGTAATTTTGAAATACCATATGTATTCCATGAAAAAAAAAAAGTAGTGATTATCTGATTTCTGTTTCTAGGTACAATTGGATTTTTTGCGTGTTTCTGGTTTGTTCGCAAGATTTACAGTGTGGTCAAAGTTGATTAACTGCATGGAGCTCTTCATCAGTAATGGTGTAAATTTATTGTGATGTATGGTGTAATGCCTTGGGAACTTTGCTAGTCAACATTGAGAGTGGTTCCATTACACCAGCATTGCCAGAGATACCTATTCTTCACCAAGTTTTGTGTGCTGATAAAAGGTCTAATGAAATGTCAGTTTCAATAAATTTGGCATACAAAATTATTTGTCTAAAGCATGCAAGAAGAGCAACCAAGTGTTTTACTGTTTTTTTTTTAAGACCATGTGATTTATAATGTAAATATATCATTACTGACTTTTTAGTGTTAAGTTGCTGGCCAGGCATAGAACACGTTTATTCCAGTGTTCAAAAGATCTTGAGAATCTTTTCTTTTTTATGTATATATAAATGAAACTTAATGTTAAGAAATAGCAGTAAGTAATTACAAAGAATGAGAGAATTTTTTTCTTTTATTTCTAAGGTGAGTTTGAAAATTTTATTTTAACTTGTGCAATTAACAGTTCTGGTAGCAGTATATAATTACTGTACAGTAAATGCTTTCTGTTTTTAATTGAAGATGTGAATTATACAAATTCGTGAATTATTTCTGTATTCAGATGATAAAGTATTTTCTGCATTTTAGTTGGGTGATATTCTTTACAAGTTTTATATGTAATATGATGATACAGTACAGGTTATCTTTTCCAGTTTAAGTAGCATTTAGGCATACCTAATGTGTAATTTTTGTTTCAGTTTTACCCAAGACAAATTTATTGTAAATTGTTGTATTACATACAGTACTTAATATCCAAGCTGTTCCGTACACAATATTTCAAAAATATTTTTTCGTATGTTTTGTGTTTCCTTTTTGGAATTTCTCTTAATGTATCATTAATTGAATTCTGTACAAGTCTGATTAAAACGTGGGTTCATCTCATTTGTCCAAGTAAATATTCAACTGACACTTATGTTAAAATGTTTCACATTGAAGAGATGTTAACATAGTAAACATTAAAGTATGATTGTTGACTTAATGGCCGCCATTAGGAAGTAGATTTAATCGAAAATTCCTGCTATTATGTAATTTTGACAAGAAATTGTGTGCATAATAACCTGGGTTAGGAATTGGCTGGATTTTTATTTAATTAAACAGGGTATCACTCATATTGAAATGTAGCACTAACTTTATACTTCTGCAAAAGTTTTTTATTATATATTTTTAAAAGAAAATTTCATTTACTAGTATTTTTTATTACCTAATACTTGAATGAAATGTAGTTACAATGCAGAATTTTAAGTTTGAATTGCAGTGTGTGGTGTGTGCCGAGTTTTGTATAAAATGAAATATTTATATTGTTGGAGTTGTTGAAAATATATTTGTCATAACATTTTTTACATCCAACCCTCATCTGCAATGTTGTAATGTTCTTAGTATTTTTCAACAGTGACCAGAATCGCACAACTTTGAATATTAAATATTAAACACTTAGTAGTGACTCAGTTTGGAATTCTGTCTTCTTTACATAATGCATAATTTCATTTTGAAACTTGAGAAATGTGAATGTAGTGTATGTATTTGTTATACATGTGTTTGATTTGTAAGACTGGCTTCTTATTTGGTTTCCAAAAGTAATGTTGGCTTTTTTATAGTGTGTTGTAACCTAAAGATGTTACAGTTTATATTTAGTTATTTTTTCATTAAATTTTTTTGTTAAAATAGGTTTTCATGTATGTACTTGTCTGTGCTATGATCAAGGAATACGTATTAAAGCAGCTTATGTTGTATGTCAATCAATGCCGGTTAATAGCTATTCAGTGTGTAAATTGTATTATTTCCAAATTAGTTATCTTTATGTACACTGAACTCTTTGAGTTTAAACTTTATATTGTCATGAATATTTGATTTTAAAAAATATATATGTACATTGAGTATTCTTGTGTTTGTTTATTTGGTATGGAATTGTATAGAAATTGGTTTACAGTAGAAACTTGTTGCATCCTTTTTGTTTCCATCGTTTTCCCGTATCTATCGTTTATTTTTGTTGGTCCCGAAAATTTTCCTATTAAAACAATGTTTAAGAAGTCCACATCAATCGTTTTCGTAAGTATTGTCTTCCCCGCATCCATAGCTCAAAATATCTTGTCCCACAGCCCAAAATTTAGGCGTATCGATCATTTTCAAAATTAATTTCTACATACAGTGTAAATTTTAAAACTAACTGTTCTAGCGAACTGTAAAAGACAATCATGGCAGCCCACAAAGTAAACATGCCCAGCCGAGATTTACGTTTTCCCGCGATTTGCACTTTTTTCTTCAGGTCCCGTTTGTTTGGAAATTAATACACTGTTAAGTTTTCCCGCATATCACATCATCGAAATTTTATTTTTCCCGCTGTGTACGGTTTTTGCCATCCGAAAACAATATAAACACGAGATGTCAGAGTCACAGATAACCAAGGAAGAAAGGACATCTAAACTTGTTTGGAAATAGAACACAGAAGAAACATCGCAGCGAAGTTTGTGATCACGTGCAAAGCCACAGGAGAATGACCGTGATCGCGTGTAACGGTTACACTCAACGGCACAATAAATTCAAGATGGCGGCTGGAAGATTGCACTCGTAAATACGTAATATTTATATTAAAAAAGTTTTTAAAAAATAATAGTAATGCTTTTTTTTTTTTTTTTTTTTTTTTTTTTTTTTTTTTTTTTTTTTTTTTTTTTTTTTTTTT
>PNEQ01129619.1:0-34636 GCA_003012365.1 Medauroidea extradentata
TCCGGTGGCGCCACGAGGAGGCTGCAGGTTGACTTGGGTGTGAGAGGTTTTTGTGCTGAGGGATCACGGAAGCGTAAAGCTAGCACTAGGGACCAAGGAACCCATCCTGGTATAGTACCCACCAATACTCACGAGCCCCGGAGCAACATCGCACCCCTGCGAGTGTGTATGTGGTTACTCCCTTCGGATACTAGAGCGTAATGTGTAATGACAGAGTGAGTGAGAGATTTTGGTCAGCGCTTAACATTGAGGTCTTCAGCGCTGGTGAGGGGTGACATGAGGTGAATATGGAGCGGCGCCGGAATGAAGGGGCGGGGGAAACGGGAGATCCCCGAGAAAACCTGCCGACCAACGGGATCGTCCGGCACGATTCCCACATGCGAAGATCCGGTGACTGACCCCTCCGGGAATCGAACCCGGATCCGCTTGGTGGGAGGCGAGACGTCTGACCCCTCGACCACCGCGGCCCCCGTGTAATGACAGAGGAGACACTTTTTACACAGTGAAGTGTTCGTAAAACTAGAAGAACTTCCATAATTGAACAGGTTTTGCAATGCTGATAAGTCGCTGTAGGCATGTTGTATATGTGTTTGTTTCTCAACAGCTAGTACTGGCTTACACAGTTTTGTTTACATTCTTTTATATAGTTATCTTGTTTTATAGTTGGTTTTCGTCCCAATAACATTCACTCGCAATATCGTTATGCCTATGAAGATGTTCAGATTGCAAGAACTAACTGCACTAGACTGAACTGGCAGCGCACTGGCCGCGTTTCACATCTTGTCCTTACTGGAACTCGCTACGTGTGCAGGTCCGCAGTCAGCTTTCATCTTCCACTTGTTGTTTTGCACGCGGGCGATATTTTTCGCTACGAACTAAGTAAGTATTTTGGACATACGCCATTGCAGCAATTGCTGCAATGGCGTTAGTCCAAAATACTTTAGCTTGTAACTTGCCCCAATTGCAAGAATACCCGGTACGCATCTTTGTACTCGTAAACTGGAAAGGAAAATGATTTTCCTGTCCCAGTGCTTAAACAACTTGACCTTTCTCTGTAACTGCCGCAGTAATGGTGTTATTCCGAAAGGACTAACAACGTAATGTCCAGTTAACAGCAAACAAGCTGGTAAAATAGCCAATAGCTAGCAAAGGCCTTTTGAATTAGAGAATTGCCTGCCATCATTGCCGAAAAGCACAGTTAAATAATGAAATATCGGAACTTCGGCTTAGTATCCAATCTGTCCTGACCACCAAAGAATTTAATAGTATTTATCAATCCATCTCAAACTTGGAAAAAAAAAAAAAAAAAAAAAAACAATTGCAATAATTTGTAACTTGCCCCAATTGAAAGAATCGTTAAAAAATAACAATATTTTTCGCACTGGCTCTGGAGTCGGTGCGGGTGTTCGGTACAATATGGCAACGTCCTCTGGTTACGTAAACAAGTAGTAAATTGTTATAGTGGTAGAAATATGCAATCGTCTTACAGTTCGGTAGTTGAATAACAGAAAACAGTTAAAACTGAGCAAAAATTCCGTTGTTGATGTAATAATATTGTCTGTTATTACAACTACGAAATGGTTAGGCAAGCCTAGTTGTTGATGCGCGTCCTATTTAATTTAGGCCCGGAAAATTGAGAAATGTTGCCCCCCAAGAATTTGTGAATTTTAATTCAAGCTGTTTATTAGCGTCTGGGTTAGATGAGGTTAATGCAGAAAATCATTTACTGTCACAAATGTTTAGCTTTGAAAATACAGCGTCTTACAGTTGTTAGAGCATGAAACATATGCACTCGTTGCAGGGAATCACGTGACACTCGCATTTTTTTTCCTGGTTTCAGTGGGCAATCGGTGCGCAATGAGGGTAAGGTTAATTCTACAACAGGTTGGAAAGAAAACGTGTTTTCTTATGGGAGAGTTTGGCACAAGGAAAATTTCTTCCGCTAGTTTTGCTGTTATTACATAGGGGCCAGAAAGATACGAAACTGTAGTAATATTAAATTTAAATAGACTTGGAATTGAAAGAAGTCAATTTCGCGTTTTACGTTATCAACTTTGTGTAACTTAAAATTCAGGAAAGCTCTGTGATTGGTCAGGTTGGAACCCATTACTAGAGACATGCAAAATTCGTGTTATTTTCTGACAGCTGACTAGACTACAAGAGACTATAGGCTAGTACGACGTCTCCCGCTGGTCGATATTGCCGTGACTTGCCGCGGAGAATGCTTACACGGTAGAGAGACCATCTCTGTAAAGACATAACACACGTCAATGGCAACATATAAAAGTTTGTGGCCAATTGAATTGCAGATTATGCTCTGGTATGTATAGGAAAGTGAAGTTTAGTCTGCTACCAAATTATAACGCGAATTTTGCATGCCTCTACCCATTACCGATACCAGCGCTCAAAGGGTAGAAATTTTTCCTGTGACAACCTTTCAACATAGATCTTTCTAACCAGTAGTAGAATTAACCTTACTGAGGGCAATGATTTTGAAGCAAGTGTAAAACACCATAACATTGGCCGTCTCGCTGTAAAAGGAAGGTGGAGGAGTCTGGCAGGCATGCGACTGGGCGATTGTCCAGCTGGAGCAGTAGTGGGCAGAAGACAGAAGGACGAGACTTGCGTCACGCAGTAGCACGCGCTCTCGCGCATGTGGCCCAGCATCGCGCACGCAGATCACGTGGTACGACCACGCTCGCTGGTTGCCCAACTTCTTGTCAGTGACCGCCTGTAGGGACGTACTTGCGTGGTGGATAAGGGACACTTGAATCCTGCAAGATCCTTGCCCAACCACTTGACCACCGCACAGACCCTAATTGTTGTACAAACACGGCAGATACGGTGATTCCGCAAGTTCATCTGATGGTCAGATGCGAATGAATTCCCGACGCTGACATTTGTTCGCAGATAGTCATTGTCACACTGAGATAAACTTTCTTTTCATCTGACCCGGAAATTTCGCGGGTTCAACGACAAGCTGGCTAGATTCCACAGTCCTGTGAACACACTGTCTTCAGCTACTTGTACATTGGCTGTTGCTCAAGTAAGTGGCCAGTTGTACTATATGTAACGAGGTAGCGCGGAAGTCAGAGAGAGTTTCATGAAGGTATGCTATTGGTTCACAGTCCTCGAGGAAGAGTATCAGTAACTGTGACCCATCGCGAAAGCAATGTGTAAATGAGTTAGGATCCCAACTTCGTCTCAAATTAATTAGCAATTCACGTCAAGCTGGAATCCAAATACGTCAACGTTTGTGTCACACATTGACTTTCAGCTTGCTTCAATTAAAAGGTATAGGCCGGAAATTCCGTGAATTTATTTGAGAAAACGTTAGATTTTGGACTCATATGCAAGTGAAATACTTCCGCTGTTGGTTTCTGTTAATTAACTCGTTCCGAAGGGCGCCACCTACTTGCGTGTTAAAGGTTCATAAGTGAGGCAGCTTTGAGATCCGCACCTCAAAGCGCGCATTAAATTCCGTATCGCCTTAACGAGCCACGCTCTGAACTAGCGTGTAAGATCCCGCCGATCCATTTTTACAATGGGACTTTGGGGGCGTCCAAGAGGGTAAAAATCGTAATTTTATATTTGCATAAAACAGTATTAGTTTTGTAGGCGTTTCTTTGGAGTAAATTTTCCTATTACAAAAAAAAATATCTCAACAGATTTCCCGTAACGGAATTTCAAAATCAAATGTTGCATGTTTTTAGTTTATACACCCCCAAAAACCAATCAACACAATGAAACGAAAAAATTCGCAGTAAAAGTACATGTCACGGGCTAGGGCTTTAAGAGTGCGTGGTAGATAAATGAAGGCTGAAAATATCAATTGATTTCTATGCTTTGTTCGAAGCCCATATGGTAAGTATACTCAATGACAATCCTACATAACGGTATTTGCCAACTTTATGAGTAAATATTTATACAGAATTACTCATTCGTTACGCGTGATCTCTTGAACCGCAGTTAAATGCACGAGGTTCCGGCGTCAGAGATTGTGCCTCAGAAGTTCGTAACACTGGAAACAATTTTGTTTAAAACGTTGGCTAAAACTATTGTCTAGGATTGCTATTGTTTAATTTTCATAAATTGGCTTCAAGAAACCTACAGTTGTATATTAATGTTTTTAGCGTTGAATTATGTATCACGCCCTCTTAAGTATATAGAAATGTAATACAAAATATGTTTGTATTTTTAAAAAACCCTAAAAGTAGCAAAAACATTTCAATTTTCGGATAATTTTTCAAAATACAAAACATTGTTGGAAAGGGCATTTACTTAAAGCCGTAGCCCGGGACATGTATTTCACTGTGAATTATTTCGGTTCATTATGTTGATTGGTTTTCAAGGGTGTATGAACCAAAAACATACAAAATTTAATTTTGAAATTCCATTATGGGAAACCTGTTGAGCTATTTTTTTAATAATAGGAAAATTTACTCTAAAGAAACGTCTACAAAACTAATACTGGTTTATGCAAAAATTATGATATTTCCCCATTGGAACACTCTTAAGATGTGGCCATATAATTTCATTGGTGGTAATTTCAATAAACAGGGTTTTTTAGTAATAACATTCCGCAGTTGTCCGAAATGTGTTGAGTAAAAAATACGCACTTTGTTCTACATCACAACGCCTTTGAAGCGCATGTTAGGCAGCGCCTTTTTATGCGAGCGACAGTTTTATACTATCTGTTCGCAGCAGAATAAACGAAGAAACTAATCGTGGTTTTTAAAATTCAATTTTAGCACGAACAGACAGCAAAGGATGAAAACTTGCATTGGAAACCAAATCACAGGAATGAATCATATGTATAAAACGAAACCATAAACTAAAATTGTATTGATACAAACTTTAGCGTTGCGTGACTACCCGGGTACTGGTAAAGCTAATTTTTTTCTAAACAGGCATCTTTAACTTAGTTCAGAAAAGCGCGGGAATTTTAATCCACGCAGCAGTAAACTGTAGAGCCTTTTGGTGTTTTATTTCTAAGTATTTAAAATTGATACGAAAACCAAAGAGTGAGAGTCTTTTATGTGACCAGTAAACAATTTAACGAAGAGAGAACTTCAAAGCACCGATTGAATATTAGATAACACGCTGAACGGATTCAGAAGTACACAAAAATGTATGTTTCTTCCTCAGCTCCATATTTTAAAAGCAGACTGCAACTTAACATAATAGTAAGGAAAATAATTCATCAAATTCCCTAAAACCTTGCACGTCAGACATAATTTCTATTCTTATATGTTCTTCCAACTGAAGGGGAAATTTTAAAACTCCTGCGTGCCTCAACACTGCTGTCCTAGTCAGTGATAGCCAGCATTATTTTATCTATGCCGTTTCCATTCATTTTGGAAGTTGACACCCTCAGAATGGACACCTGGGACTATTAGGCGAGAGTGAGACTACGGTGGTTCACCATTGCTAGAGATAGGAAATTTCGCGAAAAAATATTTGCAGCACATTGCTTCTGTGCCTTACGTGCGCACCTGCATCTCGGCTTTGTGGTCAGTGATTGGATGCCGTAACACCCAGCGTGTTGAGGTTAAACCCGCAAATCACAGACGTGATGTGTCGCAGTTATCCGTATACTGATTGGTACAGTCAAATGAAAAACAACTCTGCACAAAAGACTCGTCAATATCCATTAACACTCTTAAAAATAGTTTTAACTTTGCCATACGTGCGTATAGGAGCGCTAAGAAAGTATGTATGGTAGAATTGTTTCCCAGACATCCATGGTAGCACTCCTAAACTTTTTATAAAACAGTCAAATGTATACTGCAGTTACCAGATTTATATTGTACCAACTGTATAATTTTGCATGTTTACAAGGCGGGAGTGTGGTAACTGTTCCATACTGCGGTTAGGTTAATAACTTCCTAAACATTTGAGGAAATTTTTTTACAGTGAAGTTGAACTGCAGATGTGCACATAAGGCATTGAAACAAAGTGGGGCAAAAATCTTTTCACCAAAAATTCCTGTCCCTAACCATTGCCTTCAGCAGGGACGAGGGTGAAGAAACAAACACAACACCTTGTCTTGAACCCGGGGCCACAGACTAAATAGTAATACAGATGTGAAATTACGAGGTGGCTCTTTTGATACGGGCGAACTTCGCCGCTTATTGGCTGTCCGTGGCTGTTGATACCAGCCCCGTGAATGCTTGGCTCCTGCATGTTATGGCAGGTTTCATATTGGACTGGCTGCCGGCTAGCAGGGCAGCCGCCTTAAGGCCCTGTTACGGAGTTTTGCAGTGATTTCGAAAAATTTTTTTATTGCTACCTAATACTCATATAAAAATTTAGCTGCATAGTTTTGACACTTATATGTTATAATTTGTAGCTGAATTTTTTTTGTAGAATTATACTGAACGGTTTTTTAGATTTCACTACCCAAAGTTCCACGTTTTTCGTCGCGAAAATAAGCAAAAATGAAGGAATTTTATTTTGCTGGCGAATGGTACATTATTTTAAAAAAACGCGTCCACAGTATTGTGCATCGTGTGATTGCACATTGACTAAAAATTTTTTCAAAACTTTTGGTTAAAAAATATTTGAGTTATTGGCACCAGTCTAAAAAAAACTCGGGAACAAGCCCTTAACGCTAATTAGCGGTAGGCGTTTCCGCCTTGTTGCTGGCCTGTGAAGCCATTTTGCTGTCGTGTGTGACTGAGTTCACCGTTCTACTGGCTATTTCACTTCTGTACAACTAAATATTCTGTGCCGGGGTGTTAACAGAAAGTTTCTCCTCCCTGTCGGTGAATCGAACCTAGCTAAGTGGTCGGGTATTTCCAACATACGGCATTTTAAATAAAAGAAAGACTAGATGGTTAAATTTAGAAGAGGACATTGTGTACCCTTTCTCCCTCCAGTTTTCACGACGTTGAAGCTAGAAGGTTGGCCTAGGAATAATCGAACATGCTAGGTATAAGTATGGTAGGCTTAATGGGGAGTGTTAGGCAATTTTATTGTGTTTTCAGATTTGAGCTATAACCTTTATTCATATTGTATTATCAAAATTTTCTCTTCGACAAAGCTTAGGACATATTCTTCGTAAACTTCTTGACGTCTCGTCAACAGCGAGTTCATTATGGGCGGTGACAAAAAACTTGTCCCAATGACTTTAACTAAGAGAGGAATCAGCCATGACATTTGTTGATAGGTCAATGCACTTGGCGCTTGGATGGTGTTGTAGTGTGTCACAGTTATTTAGCGAAATATGAAAACTTACTTTCGATACGTCTATAGACCTATACAAAAAGAGCACTCTCTTGAAAATATGTCTCTGTAATTAACAAAAAATGCAGTACGTCTATTTCAAAAAATATTTAAGAGACCTTTAAAATTGCTAAAATGGTTTATTTTTGTGCCGTAACTCCAGAAATACCATTCGGATCTGAAAAAAAAAAATTAAAAAAACTGTAAGGATGTATAGACCTTCAGTTAATTCTGTCTACAGATAAAAGTTATCGGATAGCCGCTTAAATCTCGCAGGAAACTTTCTACTACAAAAACATTGTACACTAGTTTAGCGCGCCACAAATAGAGGCGTTTTTATTTATTTATTTATTTATTTATTTTTTACTCAAGCGTTGCAGTCTGACTTGTTGCCTGTCTTCGCGGCTGAAACGCATTAAATTACATTATGTGCGGGGCCTTTTTAAGAAACTACCCTAGCATTCGCCCAGAGCGATTTCGAGAAACAGTGGAAAACCGAAATCAGGATGGCCGGAGCCGGAGCTCGAACCCGGGACCTTCCGAATGCGAGTCCGAAGCGTTACCAAAGACTAAATGGTAATACCAGCGTGAAACCGCATGGCGGCTCATTTGATAGGATGAACTTCACCACTGTTTTATTGGCTGGCCGAGGCTGTTGATACCAGCCTGCGCGTTTCCTATTGACCTGGCTGCCGGCTAGTTGGGCAGCTGCCTTGGTTGGCGGCAGGCGTTTCCGTCGTGTTGCTGTCCAGGGAAGCCACTTTGCTGGCGTGTGTCACTGAGTTATCATTTGTACCGGCTATTTCACTTCTGTATTCATAAATGTTCTGTGGTGTTACAGTTGCCCCACTTACTTCGGGCAAGTTCAGGTACAGAACAGATCAAAATATTTCTGATTTTCAACATACGAAGATGAAAATGTACGTGGCAGTAAATAGGTTAAATTAATGTATCCTCATATCCTCAATCACTTCTCACGTGTGTGTGTGTATTGTGTGTATATATATATATATATATATATATATATATATATATATATATATATATATATATATATATATATATATATATAAATTTATATATTTATATATACATTTATATGTGTATACATACATGTATATACTCACATATGTATGTAAATATACATATATTCACATATGTATATATATGTGTATACATATGCGTATATACATGTATGTATACACATACATATATATATGTGTTATGTACATATGTATATATGTAAGTTATACACACACACAAGAGAATGAACAGGAACACGGTCAACGGCATGGCACGCGCCGTCAAAGGAGAGCATGTCTGTTACTGAATCATTAATTCAGTCAGCGAGCTGCCTCGTCTGTTTCGGCCAAAGATGCCATCACACAGGCAGCTTCGCTTCTAGCCAGTTTCCGCTCTGCGCCTGTGCGTGACGAGCGCGACCTTGGGCGCCGTGACGACCGACGGCCCAGCAAGAAAGAAAAAAGAAACACGCGTACATGTACGTGTCGTGTTTGGCCGCGATTACACCAGCTTAATGCCGCAGCCATGTTTCATTACCAAGGCAAATCATGGAGTTAGCACGTGCGCATGCCTTAAATAGAGAAGGGGGGAGGGGTGCGGTTGGTCTATGATATGCATAAGGGTTGGAAGGGCGTACAAAACAGAGCTATAAATAGAGTGGTTGGAGTGCGCCGACGTGATGTACCACGTGATTATTTCCCTTGGAAACAGAGGGTCGTTTTTCCTACGAAGGGAAGGATCGATAGACGGATCGTTACTTCACGCCAGAGACAAGGTCACCATCGGACCAGAGAGCCTAGAGAAAGGCCGTACTATAGAGCTGCGACATTCTGCGCATGTGCCACACCATAAAGCAACCAACTATACTGTGACACAGGGTACGTTCAACATTTTAAAAGCAACTACTACAAAAAATGTTCTGAAAAAATTACATCTAGTACTGTACAGTTATATTTGTTTGTTGCTTATGTATGAGATCGATATAACTCCGACATCATATGACCGATCGGCGATCACTATGAAACTTGGCACATATGTATTTTTTCACGGAGAAGGTATTTATGTTATCCATTTTACTCTAACTATCCTAGCCGCCACAAGATGGCGCTGCAGCGCATTAACATCTGTACCATGAGGCATATAGAGCATAAAAACGGAGGAGGGAGGTTCGCAGTTCTACCAACATCCATTTTTATGTATATACCGACAGGATAATGTCTGCCGGATTCTACTGGTTTAAAATGAAATAACTAGTGGTTATCTGTTTGTTTTATTAAATTGCTGTTACTTAAGTTATTATTTTCTGTACCAAATGTCAAATTGCTCAAATATAAAAGGTTTAACTTAACATGCAGCACATATATTTATTAGTCCTGTTATATCTTACGTCAATGTGCAGTGTAAACAATAATTTTACGTATCTACCGTATTATGACAGAAATATTAACTTATAGCAGAAAAAAAAAAGACGTTCTAAGTGACATCACATAATTTGAGACCCCAGAAATTTCGCGGATTCATTTGAGAACTTAGAATTCCTGTGAACTATTGTTTTTAGTTGTTTGGGTTCTTAGGGACCAGGGGCATTGTCAAAGGGATGGGGAATTTGGTTTACAACCCCCCCTTGTCCTTTGTAACTAATTTTAAAGAAAATTATTTAAAATTTTAAAAATATTTTTACAGAAAGAACATTTATTGTTTCGTGCTAAAATAGCAGTGTTTTGCACATTGGAATCCAAAATTTCCCGGGGAGGACTCCCCTCCCCCGGACCTACCACTTTGAAGGGGTGATTATTATTCTCAGGCTAAACAACCCCCCCCCTTTTTTTTTTTAACTCTAATTCTGGCTTCGTCTCTGTGACATACATATATAGCGGGAAAATTTGACTGCTTGCTAGACTTGAATGTACGGTGTTTATTTCCAGTGTTCTGTTGATGTTTCCCCATTCGACGAGGATGTTGCTAGCTCTGGTGCTGTAGTACTGGGCGTATGTGATTGTTTTGTGAACTAAACCTTGCCACATAACCGTCGTACAAGTCACGGCGGATTACAGTGTTTTGGAACACACCTTAGCACAAAAAAATTAGTCGCGATTTTCTACCATCTCGAGGCAAATTGTTTATTAAACTCGTTTTCGAGGATTGTTAGCCAATAGCAGACATGCACGAAAACACGGACTGCCGCGCTACCTTGTCACATGTACAACTGGCCACACTCTTCCAGCAGCAGTCAATGTACAAATATCTGAGGACAAGAGTGTGGAGACCAGCCGGCTGAAAAATTCCATGACGTCAATATATATTTCAGGAAATACTGCTATAATATTAACTTTAGAACAAATATTTTTATTGATTTAAAATAAAATTATAGCTATTAAAAACATGCTTGTATAGCAATATGAACTAAAAAGTATAAAATAGTACTAACATATAAAGATTTCGTTCAACTTGTCAGTATAAATTAATTTAAAAATAACTTAAAATAAGAACAGTCAATAACCAAAAAATCAACTTTAATGTTAATAATAGCGTGTGCGTTTAATGAGTCTGTATTTTTACAAATAGCTAGCGATAACATTTTTTAGTCAACTGATATCTTGCACCCGACGCTTCAACAACGGCAGAAGGCTGTCGTAGTTTCCAATATAGTCCTGCGATATTTGTTTGCAGTAGGAGCCTCTATCTAGACTCTGGCTGGCAAGCCAGTAAACTCTCGTAGCTGCGGGGGCAGGGAGGCTAATGGACGACACCTCGCCCGCCCCCAGGGACATCACTGTCAAGGTCACAGCACTGCGCAGTAGCCGCCCGCGCATGTCGCGTGCGGCACGTGACCTCTTCTATAGCGTGCCGTGCCAGCTAAAGTTTCCAACGTTTTCACTGCCCCACCCCTCACTTCCCCAACCCATTTTTTTCTTTTTTACTACTCCTTCCTTCGATCCTCCCAAAATTTTCCTTGTTACTTATCCTAACGTTTGTTTTCGGCCGCGTCGTGTTCGTGCCGTAGCACTCCACGGTTGGAACATCCTCTAACGTATAGACGGTTCAAGAACAATTGAACACTTTTGAAATCCTAGTTACAGGAACGTTGACTGAGGGAAAAGGGTCCATGGGATCCAGAGACCCCTAACTTACGGTCTGGAAACTACCAAAATAGAATCATGTTGTACGTTTAAAATTCACATGTCCCCAGGGTTGACCTCTCTGAAGCTGGACCACCGCTTTACTGGGGTGGGAGAGGGGGGAGGATCGGTTTACTTTATAACATTCCTAGGTTCGGGATCCTCACGGGTTTCTATTTATACTAGTTTAGTAAATTTTATTTTTTAAATCCAATAAGGAAGCAGATTTCGCAAAACCGTTACCTTTAAATGATGGAAATTGCGTTTTCTATGTAGCCAAATTTTTTCAAAACATATGGTTACATAATTTGGGCAAGTTATTGACTTTAAGAAAATTTTATTAAGTCGATAATTAGCCAAAATTATATATACATAAGTTTTGAAAGAATTAGCCTACTTAGCACAAACAATTTTCAACATTTCTATGTAACGGTTTTGTGATATACGTTCCCTTTCAGGATTTAAAAAATTAAAATCGCAAAAACATCATAAATAGAAACCCGTAGTTTAAGAGTGCGAGGTAGATAAATAAACGCTGAAAACATAAATTGATTTCACGTTTTTTCCAACCCAACGTGGATAAAATACTCAATGACAATCCTAGATAGTGGTATTTGCCAACTTTATGAGTAAATATTTATCCATAATTACTAATTCGTTATGCGTGATATTTTGTGCCGCAATTAAATGCACGAGGTTCCGGCGTCAGAGATTGTGCCTCAGAAGTTCGTAACACTGGAAACAATTTTGTTTAGAACGTTGGCTAAAAGCATTGTCTAGGATTGCTATTGTTTAACTTCCGCAAATTGGCTTCAAGAAACCTACAGTTATAGATTAATGCTTTTAGCGTTGAATATGTACCACGCTCTCTGAAGGCTCCGCTTCAGTCGCATTATTGGATTATTTTATATTTCGATTTTTTAAATTCTGAGAATAAAATTATGAACTGTGCTATTATAGCGTGAATTATGTTTACTTCGCACCACAGTACGAGCGTCGCAGTTGAACTTTTAACATATTGTTACAATTTCAGCAAAAACTTAAATGTGGGCAATTCTCTGAGCTCTTTGGGATAGAGGTCCTATAATTAGAAATAAAAGAGTTGAATTAAGTTATTGGTTTACTGGCTCACAAAGCTTACAAAAATACACAAAACCGTAATCAACTATAACTTTCCCAACACAATTAATTATGCACGCAATTACTACTGTGCCACAGAAACGTTAATTAACTTTGACAATTAAAGCACAAGAATATTTACCACTAATCAAAGACTACAAATCACAATAAAAGTTCAGTCATATATCCAATCAACAGTCTTTCAAATAGTGACAATGACCTTAATAGTCTGAAGTGGTGATTAATCGCCGTGTGCTGCGCAGCACCCCGAGTGCACCGCTGTCTTCACTCTTGAGGTCTTCGGTTCGACTCTCGTCACGCACCTCCTCTTTGCCCGTCAGCCCGCCGCAGCAGTCCTATTGTTTCGTATAACACTGCTCGGAAGGTAGCCGCCTGCCGCCTCACAGTAGAATCTGACGTCACCAAGATGTCTTCACCAGTCTCTCTCCACAAGCATAACACCTTCTACTAGCACGACCAATAGCGAACTCCCTCCAAATCTGTTGATTCGGCCCTTATATACTTCGACCAAACTTCGGGGGTGCGCAGAATTACTTGAGTCTCGTACGCCGATCCCTATGATGTATCTCGTCGGGATTCCCACTATGAGACAGCACAGCTTGTGTGACAGGGGCCAGCCCTCAAGGTGTTTCGACACAGGCTCCAGCCAGCCAGCCCTCAGAATTACAGCATGCAACAATATGTTTACGCGGCAATCATAGCAGAAATTTTTTATATTCTTGATTTGCTAGACAGATTCCTGTCTAAATATACGTTAAACGTTAAACTGTAGCGCAAGTTAAATATGATCCACGCTTATAATAGCAATTTGACATTTTACTTCTTAGAATTTCATATACGTACGCTAAAAAAATAATCCATAATAATGATGCTATGACAGACTGATAGTTAGTTTTCCCTGTAAGATAATTTGTATTTTCATGCTACTTTTTAATATAAATAAATCAACCTAGGTTACAATAGATTCTAAGGAACTTAAAAAAAATAACATCTTAGGTTACAATTATAATAATTTTTTATTGTTAATCTGGACAAGATGGTGTTCAAAAGTGCTCACTTTACCTCAAAATATTTATACAAAACTTTTTTTTTTTTTTTTTTTTTTTTCCACCGAGCGAGGTTACGTATCGTCAACATGGACTCGCATTCGGGAGAACTCAGGTTTGATCCCATTTCCCATGGTTTTTCGAAATAGTTTCACGCGAATGCTGGGATGGTTACTTAACAAATGTCATGGCTGATTCCTCTTCCAGTTGCTGTCGTTGTGTCAAGCGTGTTATCATCCCAAACGATCTCGTTGCCGAGACAAAAACCCAAATTTAAAAATATTATAGTTTTCTCTTCAATATTTTAAAAAAGTAACCTTCGTAACGAAGGTTGCAAAAGTTTTATAATTATTTATTTCTACTAACTTTACAGAGGACATACAGTAATGACATTGTGGCTTTAAAATATACTCTATTGAACACAACTTTAGAAAAGTTTGACAGTTTTAAGAGTTCTTACTTAAGGGCGCCGCCTCAGAAGTGACGGAGCTATAAGGGCGACCTTGAAGCGCGCATCAAATGCCGCATTTTTGCAGATAAATTTTACTATGGGACACCAAGCAGTGACCGCAGATATTCATTGGTGGAGAGTATGTGGTAAAGTTCAGTACACGTTTCTGATTTTCACGTAGTCTACATCCGATTAGTATATTTTGAAGAAAGGCAGTCTGAGAAGGTAGTTTTTTTATTTTTATTTTTTTAGTTATTTTATGTGGGTTAAAACAGTATTTTTAATGATAATGGTGTTTAAACAGTCTCATTCCGTACTTCGAAGTGTGATTTTGTGATTTCTTTTCGTACTCTTTCACAATGAGTACCTGTATATTTACCTAAAAAAAATTAAAGAAAAATACATTGCAATGCATTTGAAACGCGTGGCAGGGGGCTCCCTTAATGTGTTGTATATAATTTTTTGCAACTTCAATTTATATTTTTTATTCCAAAATTATACCGAGAATTCTGCCCCCCACCATGTGCACAATAACTGTCTTGCATTGTAACCGACATTGTATATTGTTAACCTCAAATGGTCAAAGAACTGTCAAAATTTACTCAAATTATACTCCTTTCCAAACTGTCAGATATTAAGTCTATTTTTTCCTACGACCATAAGTATCAGAATATAAAAGGCAGCTAGTAGAAAGTTAGCTCTGGTATTTGCGAGTTTCTGTAAATCCAAAATAAACGCGTTATTTCCAATACGTATTAATTTGTCGTTGAGTATATCAATTTTGATTATTAACTGCTTACTTTCAGCAAGATTTAACTAAAAAAAAGGATTTTTTTTTAATTTGTGATTATTACTGGTGCATATTACTATAAAAAACCAAAGTTAGTAGCCTACTCTTGCAACAGATCTTTAGTATTTATTCGGTGCCGACCATTGATTATATAATTATGTATTTCGGAGGTACGAAATAAAAGGAAATACTATCCCGAGTCTTTGTTGTAAAAGCTCTACTGCCTGATTGGTCGGCACGGATTCAGTTGGTGTAAGTTGTGACAAAAGTTCATTATTTTAAACGTGCCACATCACCAACATCAACCCCCAGAAAAGACAACCACCAACCAATAAGATAAATAGATCAATCTCCAACCACCAGCCATCTTCAGAGATGTGCAAATTTCGCATTAATATTTGGCGATAGCCTATAATTCACATACCTATACTCACCCGAACACACTCTGTGTTGTTGCTGGCTGCGAAACATTGTATCGTTGTGTGCCAGCACTACAGGATAGTGGGCATTTTGCAGTTGACCTCATGTCATTGGTTGAACATGTGTGCCACATATACTGCCGACCAACAGTCCAAGTTAGATGAGTACACAGTCACTTGACTGTCAGATAATAACGTGAAATCATCAGGTATCTGGACCTCAGCCACAGAATATTGAGGAATACAGAAGTGAAATAGCCGGTAGGACGGCGAACCCCGTCACACACGCCAGCAAAATGGCTTCGCTAACCAGGAACATGGTGGAAACGTCTACCGTCAATTAATGTAAGGAGGCTGTCCTGCTAGCCGACAGCATGTCCAATAGGAAACCTGCAGTAACATTCAGGAGGCAAACAGACACGGGGCTGGCATCAACAGCCTCGGACAGCCAATAAGCGGCGAAGTTCTCCCGTATCAAATGAGCCGCCGCATCATTTCACGCCTGTATTACTATTCAGTCTGTTCTCTGTTCCTCAGGTATGTCATCCAGCGTTTGGAAACCTATCTTTCAACTTAAATGTCAACACCCACGACCAACAACACCAAGGAGCCACGGTGGCCGAGTTGTCAGAGCACTCGCCTACCCACCAAGGCGATCCGGGTTAGATCCCCGGTGGGGTAGGTCTCCGGAGTTTCGCATGTGGTAATCGAGCCGGACGGTGTCGCTGTTCGGCATGGCCGTAGAAGAGCAGTTCTGGACACTCGCCTGGAAACTTGACCCCTTTGTTGTTTGGCTGCAGTTCACCAAGTTACCGATAACGCTGTATGTCTTTGGCGCTGAAATCAGGGCGGTCGGGTTCAAACTCCGCCCACTTCCCTCTCACTAAGATAAACAATTTATCAAAACGTATTTTTTTATCAATTTATGAAATACTTCCTTTGCTCACAATTTTAAAGCATGACTCCAACAATCTTTACTTACTTTATAACGTTATGTTAGAGTGGGTGAAATTAGGTTTGGGTAGGTTTAGTTAGTCTTTGTACAGAATGATGTAGGTTAGGTCTGATAAATTAGATTAAGTTAGCTTGATGTAGGTTAAGGTCGCTTCGACTGAATTAAATTAGTTTGGGTTAAGTTTTTCTGGGTTACGTTGGTGATGACTAGATTGTGTAGGTAAGGTTGAGTTTGGTTGGTAAAGAGTATGTTAGTTTATGTTAGCAAACATCGAGTAACATATTATTAGGTTAGGTTTTGGTAGATTAGTGAAAGTTTAATTTATTTTTTGATCAGTTTGTACAAATAAGTGGAGGCTAGTGCAAGTTAATACATACTAGTGCAAGTAAATGCAGGTTACTGCATGTTACTACACGGCAATGCAATTCAGTGCCTGCCAGTGCTGGTTTGTGCAAGTTAGTGCATGTTGGTGTACGTTATTGCAAGTTGGTGCAGGTTGGTGCAAAAATAGTGAAGATTAGTGCAAGTTAATGCAGATTGATGGAGGTTAGTTCAATGTTGGGGCAGGTTGGTGCAAGTTAGTGGAGGTTGGTGCAAGCTATGTAAGACTTGCATGTTTATGCAGCTTAGAGCAAGTTAAGGAAGAGTTACAACGGAATTAAGCACTAACACAGTGTTACACAGTATGAAACACAATAGTTAACCTGCAAAATTCATTTTGACTAACCAGAATCGTACATAGAGTTAAGCATACACACAAGGCAAATTTTAGAATTTCAAAAATTTCGCTCTGGTTCTAATTTCGCTTAGTACTAATTTTATGTAAAAGGTTTGGCCAATCAGAAACCGTGAAGGGATACTACGCTGTCACACGAGTGACTAAATTAGCAGAGAATAAAGAACTTGTGTTGTACATGGTTGTACAGAAAAACTACAGTCATTTTTTTAAATCGAGAAAGAGTTGGATTGTTTTAAAGTGACATGATAGTATCAATGAAAGGATTTGTGTATGAAAAGTCTTCAGGTTTATTAAAACGCTTTAGTATTGTTTAAAAATTTAAACATTAGGCTTTATTGTTTTCCTATATGTCGCGAAATGTATCACCAAAAATTTCTTCACAGCAATAACAACTAAATTTCTACATCTTATTACTAATCTTACTACCATTGTAACATACACTTGGTGTTTATGTTTATGTTATTATTAAATGAACCATGTATGTTCCAAGTTAATGTTGATTGTGCCCTAGGCTGTAGTGGTGTGTGTGTGAGCTATGGTGAGTTTGGGGTTGGTTAGACTGCAGTAGGTTAGGTCAGGGGAGTTAAGTTGGGGTATGGCAGATTAGGTTCGGGTAGGTTAAGGTAGGAATGGTTACATTAGAAATAATAAGGTTGGGTGAAATTAGGTTATGTGAAGTTCGGTTGGGTTAAGTTGGGTTGGGTTAAGTTGGGTTGGGTTAAGTTGTGTTGGGTTAAGTTGGGTTAGGTTGTGTTGGGTTAATTTGTGTTGGATTAGGTTGTGCTGTGGTTGTGTTAAGTTGTGCTGGATTAGGTTGTGTTAAGTTACGTTACATTATATTAAGTTGAATTGGCTTAGGTTGGATTATATTTGGTTGGGTTAAGTTGGGTTGGGTTATGTTGGGTTGGGTTAAGTTGGGTTGGGTTAGGTTAAGTTGGGTTGGGTTAAGTTTGCTTAGGTTATGTTACTTTGGGCAGGGTCGGTTTTAGTTGGGATAGTTAAGTTGTGTTGGGTTAGGTTAGTTAAGTTAAGTTGGTTATGTTAGGGTGGTGTACTTTAGGGTAAATTAGTTTTCAGGTTATACTATGATATGTAAGGATATATTTGGAAAGATTATGCTGAAGCATATTATGGTAAAGTAAGCTACTGAAAGTAAAGTTAGTTTGGAAGAAGTAGGCCTACTAGTAAAAATTCAGGAGAGTGCAATTTGTTCCAGGTGTTTGCGAGTTAGTGTAAGTAAGCGCAAGTTAAGGTTATGTTGGAGTATGTTAGGTGAGAGGTTGTAAGGAATTGTTAAGATAGATGTCAGATTAAGTCAGGGCAGGTTAGGTTTAATTCGTTTTGGTTAAAATTTGCAAGGTTCGATTAGGGTTATTTATGCTAGGAAAACTCTCCTATATGAAAAAAGTATATCGGGGCCAGATCTAGCTAGATCTGAAACTGTCCAGATGGGTTGGACAAATATACACTAATACATATCTGGTCCAGATCTGCCCAATTTAAGATAAAACTTTTTCCATCTGGGTAGGTTAGCGTAGGCAAGGTTTATATAGATTAGGTTGGGGTATGTTAGGTTGAGGTTCATAAGGTTGTGGTTATTTATGTTGGAGTGGGATAGAGTAAGTAATTCCGGTTGTGGTAGGTTAGGTTGGGGTAGGTTAGGTTGTGGAAGATTAGGTTGGGGTAGGTTAGGTTGGGGAAGATTAGGTTGGGGTAGGAAAGGTTGTAATAGGTTAGGTTAGGGTAGGTGGATGAAGTGTAGATTAAGTAGGGATATATTAGGTAACAGTACATTATGTTAGGGTTAATGTAAGTTTAATGTAGGCCAGGATAGGTTTGTGCAAAATAGTCCATTCTAGCGCAAGTTAGTGCAGGCTTGTGCAGACTTAGTGCAAGTTAGTGCAGACCGGTGCAGGCTGGTGCAAGTTAGTGCAGGCAGATGGAAGTTAGTGGATGCTGGTGTAAGTAAAGAGAGGTTTGTTGAAGTTAGTGTAGGTATAAGCTGTTATGTTAGAGTAGGTTTCTGTTGGATGGTTAATAGGACTGATAAGGGTGGTGACATCAGCGTAGATTAAGTTTTTGTGCATTTAACTGGCCGTTCTATTGCACAGCGGAACTTTTGTAATCTGTCTAGTTTCACTGCCTAACGATATAAAGTAATGTTTATATCTGCTTCGATTTTTTTTATTCCTGAACCCGACCTAAAACACCATAATCGCTTCTTAGACGGAAATGGGAGAGTTTCAAAATGCAATTTACTGTCGTACTTGCTAGTCACTACAGCTTGATAATGAGCCTTTTCGGAAAAGGGGCGAACTTAAAAACACCCAGAGAAACTTAAAAAAATAACAATAAAACTATTTACGAATGAGGCCAAACTTTCTTGCCTCGGAGGGCACTGCAGTTATACTGCCAGTGTAAAAATGTTTTACGATACCCACTAAACGGCGTTAAAGCTTGTAGGCCAGTGCAAAATTATTGTCATTTACGGTCGTGAAAGGTCTCAATACGTAACTGTAATCGCTACAGCTATTGATTTTTAGTGTCAAGCATTTTGTACCAAGTAGTTTCAATGACATATGTGCACATCTGCAGCTGTGCTTCGTGGTTATAGGCATCGTGTCTTAATGCAGAGGCGTCACTCATTCATTTAACTGAACCAGTGAAGGTAAGATTGCTGCGGCACAACACATCTGTGATTAGCGGCTAGAATTCCAAGACGCTGAGAGTTAAAAAACAAACAATATCATTGACCATGAAGTAGAACTGCAAATGTGCATGTGAGGCCCTGAAAGTTGGTGCTAAATTCTTTTCACCAGAAATCACTTTTTTTTTTTTTTTTGTATTTTCACTCACTGTGGTCTCGTATTTAAGGACCAGAGATTAGATACACATGCAGATGGAGCATAACGCACATCTTAGGACGAGGGAGGGGTATGAGACCTTGAGACGGAAGATAAAGGAGCCCATCCGCCATATAAGTACCTGAATTATGTTGTTTGTTACCATAGCAACGTGTATAATGCGGCTATGGTTTGGCCAACCATAACGTCATTTCTCAATACACCTACAGGAACAACTGATTGCTCTCCGCCATATTGCTACTTGAGTAAACAAAGTGAGCTCGGATTCAGTAGAGGCTGCTAATGCTCCATCACTACTATTCTCTCATCTCTAATAAATACCACTCTGAAAACAGACCCTTTTCAATTGTTAAATATTATTTATTTCTCGTAGTGCATTCTTCTGACGTGGTATGCTACCTTGCGTTGTCTATAAAACTGACTATCATAAAACCACGAATGTTTGTGGTGCTATCTTATTATACAAAACTCTGCGTCTTGCACAAACGTTACTAGCGACTTCATTTTCCACTTATGAAAATTGTTTAGTTCTCATAGTATTCCCATAGTGGCATGTCAGATAGACAAAATTTGCACGTTACAGGAACATACAAATAGCATAACTCAACTGACTTACTGGAATAAAATAATTTTAATTGAAATAAGATGTTATGAGCCATATTATTTTAAATTAAAACGTGCAACAATGTCTCTTTGTTTTTTTAATTGCCAGAAATGAAGGAAATTGTCATTATTTTGAGGATTTTTTTAATAGTACAAAATAATTGCATTGTGTAATTTTAAATATTTTAGCAAGTGAGCCATAATATCTCATTTCACTGTAAATAATTTTATTCGAGAAAATAAGTTGGTTTTTGTTCTTTGTATGTTCCCATAGCTCGTAAATTTTTACTTTGACATGCGCCAAGTAAATACTACGAGAAGTAAAAAAAAATTACAAGTGGAAAATGTAGTCACAAGTAACGACAGTATAACGAACACTGTGTCGTACAAATACAAAATTATGCATATTTGCCACGTGAACATCCTTATGTTGTAGTCGCATAAACCTCTCTAAACAATGTAGCACGACCCTGCACATAAAACCATCCCGACTAGGCAAATGTCCACGGCAAGATCTGCAGTTTGAACTTTGTCCTCGCAAATACCACAGCTAGACGCTCCTCCGGAAATGCTTCATCTTCCGGACGGGATATAAAAAAGCAGTAACGTTTGCAACACGGCGCCAACTGTGCACACAAATCCTCGCAGGGAGCGGTCTAGTTCATGGATGTATTTCACTTGGGGAGAGGAGGGGAAGTGAGAGCATGTATCATCTGCAAGGGTTCACGCCGTGCCAAGGTCAGCAGCCAATAAATCTCCATCCTGCTTCCTACCACACTGCGACCCCCCTCCCCCTTCTCAAAACCACTGCACGGATCGCGGTTATATTAGGACATCGTGCAGCGACTAAGGGCGACAGCTGGTTTACGGGTTATGCATTCGAACAGCTTTTCCACGACGCTACATTACATTTGGTATACGATTTCTCATGCGAACTCTCATGCTGAAACATCAAAACTTTATGATGACAATGTAAATACCCGGGACAGCGTAAGTCTTGGGCTCCCAGTGTTGTTTTAGATGCAGTGATGTGGGCTTGTAGGCTCTCATGCTTTCCTGATATGTTGGCTGCGTTGTCATAACTTCGACCTAGGCAATCCTGCATATCGGCACAGAGTAAACAGTAATACAGACGTGACGTGAAATGACGTGGCGCTCTTATGGTATTGGCGAACTTCGTCGCTTATTGGCTGTCCGTAACTGTAGATACTAGCCCCCTATGTCTGTTTGGCTCTTGTATATTACTGCAGGATTCCTATTGGCCTGGCTGCCGGCTAGCAGGGCAACCTCCTTACGCTGATTGGCTGTAGGTGTTTCCGCCATGTTGCTGGCCAGGGAAGCCATTTTGCTGGCGTGTGAGTTTGCTGTTATACTGGTTAATTTTACTTCTGTATTCCTAAGTATTCTGTTGTGATATCAGTGACGTCTTTACATGCACTTTACACACGAAAACATCACAGCAACCATGCATTTCAAATCATAAGACATTTTATATTTGTATTCCATAAAGTAAGGCCTCCTAGAATGTGAAGCTTGGGGTAAATGCCCCTTTTGCGCACCCCACTTCCTTATCTTAAAAAAAAAATTGTTAGAATCAAGATTTTCGAGCCTCTCAAAATTCCTAAAAAGCCTTTTTATAGAATGCTGTAACATCGAAAATACTACCTGAATTTGTAAATTGCAAAACGAGATGCGCGCGTTGGCCTTTACGTCATATTATCCTAAGATAAATGTTTACTTGTACTGCTTTAAGTCCCATAGGAAAAGACTACAAGGGAAATCTTGAACGCTAGTTTAACGCGCTGTGTATAGAGTTTATATGTTTCCCGTCGAGCGTGGTTCTCTGGCTATCACTTCGCTGCCAAACGCGCACGCGGACATTTGAAACCTACTGTTCAATCTGACCTAGAATAAATACGCAAAGTAATCGTACTTTTACCCATGGGTATAAAATAAGACACCGTGTACGGGAGACTTCAGAGAGGAAGTACATTGTAACGTCCATAATATCTTCATTGTCGCTACCACACGCACATTCCATACGTGGAATTCTTCAGTGTCGAGCAGTTAACAACGCGGGCTATTACGCAACTGTGCCGCATTCATACAGTTGAATAGCAGTGTTTTATTGTTCGTAGAAACGGCTAACGACGGAGACTGTGTCGCAGTTGCGAAATGTTGAGTGGCCTCTGTCAGCGATATCGCCAGCAACCAGTGAAAGGGCAACTAACATCATGCCCTACACAGCAGGGATAAGGAAACTTTTCCGTGTGGATGCCAAATCCGGACCTCAAGTTGCTGCTGGTCTAGCTCCAAAACATGCAATATAAATACAAGCTAGATTTCAAACACCTGTTGTCTGCTTGATTATACAGGGATTATTGGAATTTAGCCTACATGTCAGTGAACATGTGAATTCATCCGGTTTCGAAATATAAGCTCCGATTATACGCTTTGAACACTTGGAAACAATGTGCCTACCTGTCATATCCAGTACACATGTGTTGTGTAGATCGAGGTGTATTATGTGAGCCAGTGATTTTTAGCGAAAAGAATTTTGTAACAGTTTATTTCAATACCGTATGTTCAAATCTGCAGCTTTGCTTCGAGCTTACTAATTGGATGTTTTTTAACTCTCAGCGTCTATGGGTTATACCCGCAAATCACATATGTGTGGTGTCACAGTTACCTTTTTCTGATTGGCGCAGTCAAATGAGGGACGCCTCTGCTCTAATACGGGCTGCAAATAACCATGATGCAGAGCTGAAGATGTAAACGTAAGGTATTGAAACAAATTTCTCAAAATTCTTTCGCCAAAAATCACTGGCTCTATATATATATATTACTGAAAGATCCTTGCCTCTTGCACGCTACTAGAAGAAGAGTATATACCTACTCCTACATGTCTAATGGTCCCACAGACAACTCAGTGTTGTGTAGTATAGTTAGAGATGATTGTATATCGCGAATATGTTTTCTGCCAACATAGCCTTAAAAACACTGCAGTTTTTTGCTCTATGTATGATTGGGTAGTGTACGTATGATACAACGTAGCTGTCTGCAGACCAAGGCACCAAAAATTACTATAGCGGGATTCTTATTGGCTCAACCGAATAGGGTAACAGCCCCATATACAAGCAAAAGTCAGTAATGTTTGGGTAAACTAAACTTACGTTGAAACCCAACAAGCAGTCTAGTTTTCCTGTGATAAACCATCATCTCTAGTCATTGATTATCACCGCATGCCTTGGAACACGACCACGAAGCGCTATTCGCTGCGGGCTGCACTGCACGCTTTAAAACTGGGTTACTTTCTGGGTTGAAGATATTCGTGAACTGAGCTAGCAACAATATCGCCCGACGGACAGAGATAACACCTCGCAGTTCAGACTTAGTACTTGGTGTCAATGGGCATCTGCTTGTCCCAAAGGATAACGTGAGATGAGGCCTCTAAACTGACCAAAGAAATTACCATTTCGATTTACTTTAAATATAGCTTAATTTAACTAACAGAACGAGAAGGGTTGGGGAGGCGATAGATCCCAGAGAAAGTCCGCCAACCAGCGACATCGTCCGACATGATTTCCAAGTGCGCAAATCCAGGATCTGACCTCGACGGGATCAGACTCCAATCGCCTTGGTGGGATGCGAGTAGTCTGACCACTCGGCCGCCGCGACCCTCGTGAGCTCGGATGATCATTTAACAGATAGTGGTACGTAAATTAACTCTATATAACATCAGGGTCTTTAGCGCTGGTGAGGGGTGACAGGTGAGTACAGAGCAGCACTGGAATGAAAGGGTGGGGGAGACGTCTTGAATAGGAAAGCCAATAAGCATTAGTCATAAGAAACAATTTGATGTCGTCCTTTTAAGAAAATATTTTTTTCCCAGCAAAACATTCATTTATCGTTATCTATTCCGAAATCACAGCACCATAAATGGATCACCAGATACACAATATTTGGCTCACAAATCCTCCCTGCGCTGCGAAACTCCAATACGATTGGTTAGTTGTGAAAAATATGCATAGACCAGAAACACGCCTACATGAAGCGACGGAGCTACAAGGGTGATCGTGATTCGCTCATAAAATGCCACCTGGCCACAACGAGCCCAGCACTGAACTAGCTTTACAGGATTCCCGTCGATATATTTTTACTATGAGTCTTTGAAAAGGCCGTTTTTGACAATGTTGGAGGGCTTAAAAATGACGTTTCGTCCTTGCCGAAGTGCTTTCTTTTCGTACATTGTCACTATGGGCGGATGTGAATTAGAACCGCATAAAAAACGTATTATCCCGCACAGTATAACTACAGAGGATGATTTTTCGCGGGAAAACTTGACTGTTTGGTGGGTTTCAACGCACGTTCAGTTTACCAGAAGATGACTGGCTTTCGCTTCTATGTGGAGCTGTTGCCCTGTTTGGCTGAGCCAATAAGAATCCCTCTGTTGTAATATTTGACGCCTATTATTGTTTTTCATACAGCTACGTTGTGTCAGACGTACATCACCTTATAATATGTGTCGTAATTAACTACAGCGTTTTCAAGGGTATGCTGACACAAAATATTTTCGCGATACATCATCCTATAAGTATAATGTATTTGAAGCACGTGATAGGCGGTGCCCTTAAGAAGAGTGCGTCCAGTTTTCAAATTTCCGCGTTTGACGCTTGAGAACAGCGGAGCGATAAGAGCCATAGTTAGAGACATGAACTTTTCGCGAAAAGAATTTTGCCCCACTTTGTTCCAGTACCTTATGTGCACGTCTGCAGTTCTGCTTCATAGATACTGGCAGCGTGCCTTTGAACTGTGACGTTTCTCATTTGACTGTACCAATCACAATAAGGTTACTGTAACACCACACGTCTGTGATTTGCGTGTAAAACCCCACGACACACGAATGTCAAAACATCCAATCTCTGACCGTGAAGCAAGTCTGTAGACGTGCACACAAGTCACTGATACAAAGTGAGGCAAATTTCTTTTCGCGAAAAGTTCATGTCTCTAGCCATAGTACCACGCTCGATGAGAAGAATAAAACTTCTATTCGCAGCGCACCAAACTGGCGTGCAAGGTTTTCCTTGTAGTCTGTTTCTACGGGACTTTAAGCGGTGACCTTGCAATTTTATTTTTGGATAGTTGTAGTAAAGGTCTACGCGTGCTTTCAGTTTTCCATTTTACGAATTCAGGTGGCCTTTTCGGAGTTACAACAGTCTTTTAAAAAAAGCCGTTTTTAGCCATTTTGAAAGGCCCGAAAATCTTGTTTCTTACCAGCATGCTGAGTTTTTAAAACTATATAGACGCATAGTTTAAAATGTGTTTTCTTTTTGTCGATAAACGCAATATGAATGAGTTGAGACAGGAAAAATTCGCGGGTTAACTGACTTGTAGGCTAGCCTCCAAGAATATCTGTGAACTATAGCAGACAGTAACTTTTCATTTGCTGCTCGCTGACACAGTGGTACCACATTATAGGGCTTTCTCCTTTGCTATTGGCTCAGCGCTCCACAGGAGGTGTCAAACGCGTCAAGAACCAATTGCAAAAATTACATGAATTTGTATACGTTAGAAATCTAGCTTGCGCCCAAACGAATACGGGAATTTTTCAGGTCTCTGTGAATGAGTTATGCGATTTCGCATAAAAAAATATGCGTACCACACCGTACATGCGCCAAGCGAGGACTTCTCTTAAGACAATCTATAATTCTGTCATATGTAATGTTTAGAGTCATTTGACAAGACCTTGGATTTCAAACTCCTGTATACGTTAACGACTTTCGTGATTGGGTCACAGTTACTGAAACTCAGTGGGAACTGTGAACCAACAGCATACCTGTATGAAAACACTCACTGACTGCCGCGCTGCCTTGTCACACGTACAACTATGTACACTCACTGGAGCAGCAGACAGTGTACAAGTATCTGAGGACATAGTGTATACAGTACTGTGGAGTCCAGCCGGCTGATCGTTGAACCCGCGAAATTTCCGGGTCTCTAGTAATGATCTGCTACGATTGCAATTGGATCAGTGTTTCACTAGACACATCCTACGAGTAGGAACGTATAAAATTCGCTTTTTCGTTTGGGCACAAGCTAGATTTCAAACAGCTGTAAATTCGTGTCACTTTCGCAATTTGTGCTTGACTCATTTGACACCTCTGTAGAAGACTGAGCCAATAGTAAAGAAGCAACTAAATGCAGGTCCAATCATGTGATATCACTGGGTCAACGAGCAGCCAATAAACAACTGTTGTATACTTGAGTACACATATATTATTGGAGGCTAGCTTACATGTCAGTGAACCCGTGAATTTTTCCCCTCTCTGCCTGTTAGCGAACAACAGTTTCCCGATGGTCCGTGATCTAAAGTTAAACTGATTGTATGCATGGACAGCTCTACCAACGTACCGACAGCTGAAGCTAACAGAATTGGGAACGTAGTGCAGTATTCTGCAGGCAATTGAACTCGTGACGACTGTCTTATCAGTTTGTACAGCGGAAAGGGCCTGGTATGACAGATCTTGTACAGGGTAGTGGTAAACTATAGTAACGTGTAATGAGTTTATTAAGGACCACTGCTTTTCACGAATAGATTTTTGTGCCGACATGTTTCAATGACTTATGTGCACAGCTGCAACTCTGATTCGTGGTCAGTGGTTGGAAGTTTTGACTCTCAGGGTCTTGGGATTTTGCCCGCTAATTACAGACGTGTGGTGTAGCAGTCAAATAAGTGACGTCTTTACACAAAGAAATACGTTGCTGATAACCACGAGGAAGAGCTGCAGAAATGCACGTAAGGACATGAAAATTTCGCGTTTTCTTTTATTCACACGCTGAGTCCCACCAACTATAAGTTCGTACCACATTCGCAATGGACGACTTGTACACTCCCCCTGACGTCACCGCAGTGGAAAAGTACTGTGGGAAACAAAAGCTTGTTTACAAACATGCTGATTTGTTAGTTGGTATTTGCAGAAAGCAAAAATGTTGCGCATTCATAGATTTGCACGCAAGGGTAAAAAATATTAGTTTCAATTTCATTGTTAAGATACGCAAATACATAAGATTAATGTTTGCCTGAAAAAAAAATAGCAAATTCCAAACAAATAATAAATTTTCTTGACGTACATCTCATCCGGGACATGTGAAGCCAAACAGCTAAATGAAGGTTATGTTCGGCTGCGGTATCCATGGAGATAGGAATTGTATCCCACACCTGACTGAAGCTCCGCCTCATTTCAAGTCGTCCATTGTTCCTTGACTTATTTGACATTCGCTGGAAGTATCTGAGCCAATTATAAAATATACCTCAACGTGCCCCATACAACTGTATCAGCAAGCAGCTAATGAACAGTTGTTGTTTGCTTGAGTACACATATTCTCGGAGGCTAGCCTTCAGGACAATAAACCTGCGAATTTTTCCCCTCCTTACACATAAGGCATAGAAACGAAGTGGGGCAAAATTCGTCTCACGAAAATCAGGGTTCCTAGGTATTGATAAGGTGCAGAGGTCATTATTACAGCCTCGATTATATCGCGAAAATATATATTTGCACCATTTTGATTCAGTGCCTTACCCTCTCATCGGAAGCTCTGCTTCATGGTTATTGGCAGCGTATCTTTGTTCAGACAGGTCTCTCATTTGACTGTGCCAATCAGAAAGTTTAGTGACACCGTAAGTCTGTTATATGTCAGTAGACGCCCAAGGCCAGTAAGAGTTAAAACATGCAATATCTGACCAATGGAGAAATGCTGCAGATATACACATAAGTATGTTTTTGGCGAAATAAAATGCCTCACTTTGTTTCAGTGCCTTACGTGCACATCTGCAGTTCTGCTTCGTGGTCAGTGATTGGATATTTTAGTTGCCGCGAGCCTTGGGATTCTACCGTCAGATCACAGACGTGCGGTGTTGCAGGAACGTTATTGTAATTGGCTCAGTCAAATGAGATACGGCTCTTCACACAGGCACGCTGCCTGTAACCATGAAGCAGGATAGCAGGTGTACACATAAGACACTGAAACAAACAGACATTGAAACCAAATAGTGCAAAAATATTTTCGCCACAAAATCGCGGCTCTAGTCAGTAGAGTCTAGTAGAGACCATAAAATGTCGTGGATTCACTGACCTGTAGACTAGCTTTCTAGATTATTTGTGAACTCTAGCAGACAACAACTGCTCATTGGTTGCTCTCTGGCACAGCCATACCACATTGGGCTTACATTCAGCTGATTTTTTTGTAATGGGTTCCGCGCTCTCCAAAAAGCGTCAAATTAGTCTGTGGCCAATTTCGAATTACAGCTTGTGGCCAAACGAATACGCGAATTTTTCATATTCATAAATGGAGATGATGGTTTATCGCGGGAAATCTTGATTGTTAGCTGGATTTCAACACACGTTCAGCTTACCAGAAGATTACTGGCGTTAGCTTGTACTTTGAGCTGTTACCCTATTTGACCGAGCCAATTAGAATCCCAATATCGTAATATTTTATGCCAGTTATTGGTCTGCAGACAGTTACGTTGTGTCATAAGTACAGCACCGAATCATATATGTTGGAAGATACTACAGCGTTATCAAGAGTATGTTAGCACAAAACATTTTCGCGGTATACCATCATCTCATCTATCCATAATTATAGAAACATGAGATTCCTCATCGACGTGGCCAGAACTTGATCTGCTGCACCTGACAACAGTTTCACGCAGCCGGAAGTGTGGGTCGCGTGTCGCGTGCCACGGCACTTTCGCCGACGGCGGAAGAGGTTAATTGGGCCGGGGACCGGGTGTTATCGGGCGAGGTATGCGGGCCAGTCGGGCAGAGATGTCGCCGTCGCGTCCGGTACCAGCACCGGTGTTTCGACACTGCGCCGTCATCAACTGCAGGCTGTTCCACCCTGCCTTCCGTCCGTCAACCTGAGGCCCTGTGCCCGTAGGATACAAACTCTAAATCTGAATTAGTGAATATTCACTGATTCACGCCGATGGATGGAGCAGTTTCAACAAACTGAATGAGTGAGAAACCATTGTGAAATCGGTGACTATTCACTTATTCCGGTAAAGAGCGCTAACATTCCACAAGTTAATTAGTGAATGTCCATAGATTTTTCAGTAGTTTTTCACTGATTAAATAAGCGAAAACTGTTATTGGAAAACAACTGGAAAAAACTGCGAATATTCACTGTTTCACTTGTGAGATGTTGACACTCTTAGAGGAAATCAGTAAATATTCTCTAGTTAAACAGTGACTATTTTTACTGACTTAAATTGTTTAAACTGCCCCATTCATCAACGCGAATAAGTGAATATTCACTCATTCAGTTTTAGAGTGCACATTAAGGGGGCGTGGTACATAATTCAACGCTAAAAACATTAATCTATAACTGTAGGTTTCTTGAAGCCAATTTGCGAAAGTTAAACAATGTCAAACCTAGACAATAAATTTAGCCAACGTTTTAAACAAAATTGTTTCCAGTGTTACGAACTTCTGAGGCACAATCTCTGACGTCGGAACCTCGTTCATTTAACTGCGGCGCAAGAGAACACGCGTAACGAATTAGTAATTGTGGATAAATATATACTCTAGGATTGTCATTGAGTATTTTATCCATATTGACTTCGAAAAAAGCGCAGAAATAAATTAATGCTTCCAGCGTGTATTTATCTATCACGCGTTCTTAAGGGCCCATGGTAGATAACTATACACTTAAAAGTCAATTGAACTCTACAGGTTAATGGAAGACAATAAATAAAAACTACAAAATAATAATCCTATATAATGTTAACCGCCAACTTTATGGGCAAATATTTTCCCAAAATGGCATATTCGCTAAGCGTCCTTTCTTCCGCCGCAATTAACTGTACGAAATTACGGCGTCTGAAATAACGTCCCAGAAAAACGTCGCCGGGGAAAACGTTTTGCTCAGAAAGTTGGCGAAGCTATTGTGTAGGATTGTGGTTTACTGACTTTTGATTATTGACTTCGAGACTCCTGCTATTTGTAAAAGATGCAGTTAGCATTCATTTATGTACCATGGGCCTTTAACATTCCCTGTAAAATTATATTCATGTGCAGTTATAAGTTTTCGAGATAAAATGAAACAAGCTAAGTGTTTTGGTAGATTTACCGGGCTAAATAATATCTCCTACGCGCTACTATTAGGTGGTTTGCGAAAAAATGAACACTTTTTTTAAGCTTTGGGTTAAATTTTTCAGCCAATTTGTATTTTTCTACCAATTTTTATAACTTTAAACACAGCGCCCTAGAGGCCCGGAAATGCCGCGGGTTCAACTACCTACCGGCTATAGACTCCACAGTCCTGTAGATACTCTGTTTTCAATTACTAGGGAATGGAATATTTCGCGAGTTCAACGACATGCGTGATAGAATCCATTGTACTATTTATACTCAAGCCCCGACCATTTATCCATTAGCTGCTACTCAGTGTGGCGTCGCGTGGTATGTTCCAAGGTGTGCGGTATCCAGCAATGACTATACGCAACACTGAGTTGTCTGAGGAACTATTTAACTCGTATGGTCAGGAACACTCCACATAGTGTACGAGAGGCAAGGTACGAATTATCCTATAGTTAGAAGTACAACAGTTTCGCGGATTCATCTGGCAGTAGCCTAGATTGCTCAGTCCTGTACTCGCTCTGGATACAGTCGATTATTCATTGGCTTACAACATTACAAGCGATAGCTCTATGAATCATTTCCTTATTTACTACTGGCTTGCAGTAGTCAAATGCTTTTCGTGACAGCCGCCAGGTAATCATACACGTGATTATGAAGTATGCATTTTTGGCATTCAGCCTGACCTGGAACGTATTTGCGAAATTGACGTACCTCTACATATAACATATACACCTTGGTCTCTGCAACAACACAACTGCTTAAAGCGTGTAGTCGCTGCTAATACCGCACGCCTTGGAGCACAGCCACGCTACGCCACTGCTGCTAATCACTGGAACAACAAACAATGAACGAATGAACGGGCTCGAGTATGTATAGAACAGTGGATTGTAACATGTCGGTCGTTGAACTCGCGAATTATTCCTTTCCCTATCAATTACTTGTTCATTGGCTGCTGCTGGTATCACGAGTGCAGGTCTGCTATTGGTTCGCAGTCTTCAAGGACAAGTTTAATAACCAGTGACTCAATTGGGAAAGTAACGCACACGAATATGACTTCAAAATCTAACTTGTCCTCAAATGTATCCGCGACATTTCCGAGTCTCCAGTAATAATGAAAGTGTAGATTGTACCGCACTCAAAAGTAAACGTCTCAGATCACGATAAATTGTCTTTTTTTTTTTTTTTTTTTTTAATACTTACTAGCAGTGCGTCCGCGGATTTAACACGTTTACTTTTTTTACCTGTTTTGTGGCCGAATTCGGAAAATATAATTAGACTTATTTTCGAAATTTACAAAGACATCAATCTAAAACAAAGCGCTCTTCAATTTTAGATTGGTTCGATAGGTATGGAAGAATAAACGATAGCACATTTCACGTATTTTCACACCTTTAATTAAACAATTTAGAAACGTCTTGAAGTTATGTCTTAGTTATTTGTATACGTATCCAACTGATGTAAAAATCACGATAGTCAACTGTTCCAGCTGTATAGACGATTCATAAAAACATATTTTCTCCCTTTTTACTGCTTTGGGGTGGAATTTCGAATTATCAAAGAGCTCCTTTTTGGGTGTTTACGTCAGCATAATTTTGAAGTGAAAACTAAATATTTATCCCTAAAGAATTTATAGATGTAGATAAATAATCGGAAACACGTTTAAGATCTTTTCACCTCCTTAAATGTTGAATTTTGAAGAATCATAAAATTGGCTGATATGCATTTTTATGTGTTTCCTATTGAAGTAAAAATCACGTGTCACATTCGCAATAAGCTCTTGGCGTAGTTGACTGGTTTTATAGGGTGCTCAGCCAATAGTAAAGAAGCTGATAAATGCAGGTCCAATCATGTGATATCACTGTGTCAGCGAGCAGCCAATGGTCAGCTGATGTATTACTGCGTACAATGAATAGCGACAAGTGGCGAGCCATATGTTGACAGTTTTTCAATGGTGCGGTGTTATTTACCGCATGTATCCCTGACTGAGGCGGAAGACACGCAGGCTGGCTGGCGTGTCGTTGGAGACGAGGCCCTCGTAACCACACCGCCTGGGTTGAGGTCAATGACAACTATCTGGGGCGACGGCGCGTGCCAGACACTCAACCAACTGATACCCTTGCGATACCGCCGATATCACCTTCCCTTCCCCTCTTCCTCCAATTCAGTGTTGTTAGACGTACCATGTTCATGGTACTTGTACCATTATATGACCTGGTGTACCATGTACCATGACGAAGCTGCCATGGTATGCAAATGTACCATAATCTGACTACCTACTGGATTTCTGACGATTTTCGTTGTAATATATACTCGACGAAAGAAGAAAATTGAGGCTTGCTGCAGTAATTTCAAGCCATCTTATAAGGCGATGAAGGGGATTAAGAGGATGATCATTGCACCAATCTTTCAATGCCAAATGTTCAAATTTTGTGATTTTCAAAGAATGATCTAATTCCATGTGTACATATTTAATACCAGTAGTGTAAAATAAATAAAAAAACTTGTGTAATGAACAATTTATAAACAAAATGGCAATTTTTTTACGTTAGTTATAAATGTACCATGTTTTGAGCCAATGTACCATAATTTAAAATGCTTCGTACCATAACAGTGAACTGACGATCTAACATCACTGCTCCAGTTAACTCTCTTCTTTCTTGCCCCAACTACGCCCAGGTAGGCACCCCTGAAAATATTTCTGTACAATATGTTTCCGTGTCTTGTTTGCACATCTGCAGCTCTGCTCCATAGTCAGTTTCAGTGACGTATTGTGGACATGTGTCATTTCACTGCAATGGCGTGTTTCTACAATATTTCACTTAATAATTCCCCCCCCCCCCAACTGCAAGAATAATGCAAATACTTCATGGTCAGTTATTGTTACGTGTCTTAGGGCAGGTTTCAACAGCGTCTGTTAAACATTTAACATTTGTTAAAGAGGAATAACATGATTTTACATATTAAGTCGTATGTTAATCCTCTTTAACAAATGTTAAATGTTTGAAAGAGGTCGGTGAAACAGGGCCATAATGTTTTACTGCAAAGTACATACATGTTGTTACGTAGTAGCCTTGTTCTGACTGGTACGTTCAAATTAGAAACGACTTTCCACTAAGACACACTGCCAACAACATTGAAGAAAAACTTCAGATGTGTATGTAAGGCACGGAAACAAGTTGGTGCAGAAATCTTTTCGCGAAAACTAGTGGTCCCTATGCATAGGGAATTATACTTCGTTTATCATAATGTCAGTAAATTTTCACAATTCTGAAGGCATTATCGTTTTATGTGATGTTTATTAACCCGAGCAGTCACGGTGGCATTTTAAAGCTAAAGTACTGCATTAATAAAATATTTCGTTGAGTACTGTACTAGCACATCTTTCATTCTTTGTAACCAGTAAACAACATTCTGGTTGCTCGGCGACCTTCATACCAACCAAAGAAGGACTAGTGGTTTCAGGATCTCCACAAGGTAGGTTCAGATGAGTTGCATGAAGACAGGGGCAAAAAGTACTGTCGGCTTACAGCATGTACCATAAGTAGATTATAAGAATATAAGTATAAGAATCTTATGGTATTCAGCCACCTGAAACATGTCCTTAACAGTGCGTGGTAGATAAATAAACGCTGAATACATCAATTGATTCCTACCCGTTTCTCGAAGTCAATATGGATAAAATACTCAATGACAACCCTAGATAATGATATTTGCCAACTTTACGAGTAAATATTTATCCAGAATTACTAATTCTTTACGCGTGATCTCTTGTACCGCAGTTAAATGCACGAGGTAACGACGTCAGAGATTGTGCCTCAAAAGTTCGTAACACTGGGAACAATTTTGTTTAAAACTTTGGTTAAACTGTTGTCTAGGATTACTACTGTTTAATTTTCGTAAATTGGCTTCAAGAACCTACAAGTAGATGTAAAATGGGGCTCCGGGGACAGGGGGTTGGGGGTGGGGAGCGGGGGAGCCGCGGCCGCCATCTTGGATCCCGGCGGCCATCTTGGATCCCGGCGGCCATCTTGGATCCCGTCCGCCATCTTGGATGACCTTGACCTTTTGCAGTCGCCATCTTGGATTGCATCACCTGCCTTTGATGACGTCACTTAATT
>PNEQ01129623.1:0-13609 GCA_003012365.1 Medauroidea extradentata
TCCTTACCAGCCGCTCCACTCTCCTCCTCTCCAGCAGTGTGCCCCACCCCAGTCCTCTCACCATTACTGATGGTCTGAAATCCTCCTCTCTCTCCCCCTGTGTCCTCCACTTATTTGTGACCCACCTAGCAGCCCTTGTCTGCACCTTTTCCACCTCTACCACTTCCCTTCCCACGAACGGGTCCCAGACCGCCGCCGCATACTCCAAAATGGGCCTCAACATTGTTTTGTATCCCTTTTCTTTCACTTTCTTATCTGTGCCCCTTAACACCCTTCCCAGCAGGGCCAGCGCTCTTCTACCTTTACTTGTAACACACTTCACTTGCTCGCCCCATCTTAAGTCATCCTGAAGAATAACTCCCAAAAATTTATATCTGTTCGCCTCTCCAATCTCCTGTCCTCCCCATCTATATGTCTCTCTGACTACCTCTCTTTTCTGTGTAAATCTCAAAATTTTAGTTTTATTTACGTTAATTTTCATCTCATTTTCCTTCGTCCACTGTTCCAATTTGTTTATGTCCTCCTGCAGACCTCCACCCTCTCCAATCACCTTGTACAATACACAGTCGTCTGCAAAAAGACGAACGCTACAATTCATGTTTATGGCCAAATCTCCCATCATAATTAAAAAGAGGAGGGGTCCTAGAACACTACCCTGTGGAACCCCTGTTGTTACCCTTCCTTCTTCTGAGAGTGTGTGTCCTACTCGTACTCTCTGGGTTCTTCCTCTCAGATACTCTCCCACCCAGTTTACCACCATCTTATCCTCCAACAACTCATTCAGTTTTATCATTAACTTTACGTGTGGCACCTTGTCGAACGCCTTTTCAAAGTCGCATGTTATCTTATTCAAATGAATATTTCTTTTATTAGGTAAAAATAAGTTTATTTTTTGTAAGATACAAAACTTATGGAAACCTTACTCAATTCCTCGATAGAGTAGACATTACTCTAAAACTCGTTTGGAAATCTTTTGAGAGTACAGTTTAGCACTGCCTGGAATCTCTAAATATTCAACTCGGTCCCATTGCTGGATCCATTCAGATCTACCCTGCTCGGCAGCATGATAGATAGCTGCCAGTTGATAAAAAAAAAGGAAATTGGACATTAAAAGTAAACAAACACAGCCTCCTGCATGTATTCACAAAAGAAAATATATAGTAAGGCACTTGAACACATGTTAAAGCAGACAAATTGGTAAAGTTTTTTTTTTTTTTTGTTTGACAATTAGTTTGGAGAAGTTCACCAAGTAAAAATGTTACCAGATAAACGTAATACAGGTCAGGAATACGTAATTATTATTTATTTGATAGGCCTTTGAAACATATAAATTTTTAACGTTTAAATTTTGCTTATAGCAAACTTTTGATGCAAAAAGTGGCAGATATGTATCAGAATACTTTCACTTTGCAATTTATTGTTCCTATAAAAATTTTTGCTGGTTAACTCTTAACATCTTTGTTACTAGTACATGTAATGCAATATGTATATTTTACCAGAATAAAAGGATATCCTGCACTGTCCTAACTTGTGTAACAATACAGGTCTGCCAGATCGGCAACTGAAATATACAGCTTGTTCAGACTTGCTGCATTTTTAGAGACAGTGGTTTTTGGTGAAAAGAATTTTGCAACAACTTGTTTCAATGCCTCACGTGCTCACCTGCAACTCTGGTTCGTGGTTATTGGCAGAATATAATAGGGCAGAGGCGTGTATCATTTGACTGCGCCGACCAGAACAATGTTACTACGACACTACACGTTCGTGATTTGCGGGAGAACCCAGAGACGCTGAATATTAAATACTTCCAATCACTGACCAGGAAGCAGAGAAACAGATATACACATAAGACACTAAAACAAATTGTTGCAGAATCCTTTTCACCAAAAATCACTGGCTCTACACATTTTTTAAATAGGCAGCCAACGTACAATTCTTGCAGTTTCAGTTCGCTAAAAAACTGTTATAAACATCCAACACCTGAGTAAATTGGATCATGTGACAGATACTACAGAGTAGATTATACCTATTTCAATTCTGTAAACGCCTGTAATCAGTAAACGAAACTGTCAAATTATCTAATGTTATCTCGTTCAAAGGAACATTTCTTTAGTAATAATTTATATAATTTTACTTTGTATGATACCAGACATAATTAGGCCACAAATCTCATGTGCGTGTGTTTTTACGTTTTCAAATATAAGAAGTCTAATAATTCAACAGTGTACCAGGAGATTATAACATCAGTTTTTTTTTATTGTGCATTTACCATAAAAACCTGCTATTTCATTAGTAATATAGTAATATCTGGTGGTTCTTTCACAAGTGTTGTTACAAACTATTGGGCGGCCCCATACATTAAATGAGCCAATAGATTTTCATTGTAAAAGCGTGAGTGACTGGATTTAGTTCCTTGGACGTACTCCATTGCAAAATGAGTGACTGTCAAAGAAAACTAAATAAATAATAGATTTCCATAAATAAGCAGAGTATGCTTTAGTAAGATAGATACATATACAACATGCAATTCCAAAATGGAATTGGGTCAAATAAAAAAAGGAACAAACATATAGTAAATGAAAATAATAACAAAAAAAAAAACCAAGTAACATGCAACACAACAATGTGACGAAACAAAAAACACAGTAGACATCAGAGAGGAACAGAAAAATAACAAAACGACACAACGAAGAGACTAAATAAAACACAACAGATATCGGACACAAGCAGCATATACATACGTTTGCTGTACTCGTTGTCCTTAATTTATAACTGCCTACCTACTCCTGCAAGTTTTTCCACCATTTACATTGCATTTCCTCGTGGCTTAGCTCAACGCCTATGTGGGAATTCTGGCATGTTAAGATTTAGTGGTAATGGTACTGATACCCTAAACTTGCGCTTAATCTTGTGGGATGAAATGACATGAAATAATGCTGCAGAGAAACTTCAGAGGGTAAAGTAATAAGTGGCAAGGAATGTATGTCTTCCAAGGGAAGCAGTACTGGGCAATGATTATACACAACGCTGGATGTATGTTGAGACATTAGACTGCCAGGTGCAGGTGCACCAACCAGCTAACAGCATGTTCAAGGCAAGGAACGTATTCTTCAGAAATACAGCTTCAGTCACAGCAAATTAAGGGTGTTCACATGGCATAAACACATAATTTTGTATTTGTGCGACGTAGTGTTAGTTTCACAGACATTACTTTTGACTACATTTTCCACTTGTTTTTAAGTTCTCATAATCTTCCCATAGCAGCATATCAGAGTTAAAATTTGCAAGTTACTGGAACATGCTAATAACAAAAACAAACTGACTTACGCAAATGAAATAATTTACACTGGAATTGAATAGTATGGGTCATGCTAAAATATTCAAAATTACCGCAATACAATTCCTTTGCAGTTTTAAAAAATTCTAAAAATAATGATATTTTTTTTATTTATGGCCATTTTTAAAAAATACAAAAGGACTTTGTTATGTGGTTTTCAATATTTTAGCATATGGTCCGTACTCTCTAATTTCAGTGTAAATTATGTCGTTCGAATAAGTCAGTTGGTTTTTGTTGTTAGAATGTTCCCGTAACTTGAAAATGTTGACTTTGACATGCCACTATGGGAAGAATGTAAGACTTAAAAAAGTTTCACATGTGGAAAATGTAGTTACAAGTAACGTCTACTGAATGAACACTATGTCGTGCAAATATAAATTTCTGCATTTTTGCTACGTAAATGCCCTTAAAAGTATATTGTTTGGCTCTTAAGAAAGTTAAGACATGTACTTTGAGTGTATAGTCAGTTGTAATACTCCTTTAACATACACCATTTTTCACCACTGAGTGGACTTGACAATCAATCTTCATATATTTCTACAAAATACACTTATACCCCCTTTAAACAACTTCATTCATACGTCACAAATTCCATCAGCCTCGAAGATATTGGTTGTGAGAATTGCACGTTGCATTGCCTTACACAAAATTCTAACCCAGAACCTCTGTACCATAGACCTGAGCTACAAAGAACTGTCTCATGTATCATTGCAATTGTTTATTAAAAATATGTAAAACTAACACAATATTCACTCCCTAGGCATATAGCTGTTGCGCCACAATACATATAGGTAAAATTGCAAACTGCAATTACGTTTTTTTTTCTTCAGAGCATCTGCCTAGAATGTTTTACCTACAAAGTAGTTTATATTGTAGTAATTGATTTATTTAATTTAGTGACTTAACTAACCTAACCTTCAATGTACGCTATTTATATTATCATAATAATTGAAGCCTAAAGTTACCCCAATTCAATATCTCAACAGGTTAGATAAATATAATGGGAAATAAAAAACAAATGTAATATCTTTTTACCACTTTATGGGTTGACTATAAAAAACTTACAATCTTATGTTCAACATTTGAATAAAAATGTAACTGAAGTTGAACAATCCAATGAAACAACATTTTACCCCTTTTCATAACCTTAATTATCAAATTTTAAATAGTTCTGAAACTATCTAAACTTATGTATTTTTATAAGCTTGCAAGTTAATGAAAAATTATGACGATAACCAGACTGGTTCTAGTTATATAGCTTAGGGCCGGTTTCACGAACCAAGTTTAAGCGATATAATCTCGATTAACCAGCATTTGCTTGATTACACTTGTCTTGGGTTTTACCAAGCAGTTAAACTCTTATTTTCTCGTCTTAAGCGAGATAAAATTTTAACTACTCAATTTTGGCCAGGTAACTTAGCTAATTTCGCTTGAATTTAAAATAAAATGGCACGATCACTGAATAATTTGATGTTTGAAGACAATACAAACAATGAAGACTTTATTCCTATGTATCGGCCTCGCCAGATTGTAAAAAGAAATAATTATTCTGACAAATAGGGTGATGTAGACTCCCGAATACATTTCAACTTGTCAAAACAATCGGTCCATTTACTTTTATGATATGCTACATATGAAGTTATGTTTCACGTCTTGTATTTTCAAGTTTAAAAAAATATACAGGCTAGAAAATAATTAGACTATTCTGTGTAGATAAACATTAAAGGGTACACTATTTGCCTTTACAACAGTAAAATAATGTAAATTATATTTTATGGACCATATTCCCTTGGTAATTCTTTCTGGCTTTGCTCCAAAGTCGCCCAGGGGTACCTAGCCCCCCTAGATAGTATGGCGCATATACTCCCCCCTCCACTTCACGAACGTTGTACCAAATATTCCAAATGAAATAATTTCTGCATAAATAATAAACAAACATGCATTCAGCTATCTTCAACAAGTATTGGGTATTTCCAACAAAATTACGGCAATTCAGCTCACACAACCCACGTGCAACCAAGTTTAACTAACCTCTGGTAACTTAAACTCGCTGTGTTGTTGTTGGAACGCACCTCTAACTTAAACTGAGGTTTAACTCGAGTTTTGTTAATCTCGCTTTGTAGCAAAGTTACACTTCGTTGGCGAAACTGGCCCATGGTTCAAGGAGTACATATTTCACTGTTTCACTTCGTTAAGAGTCACATTGTGGAAGAAAATTTTTCTTATTGCTTACCTACACCATAAGGGAAACCCACCCTCCAAATTTCACATTCTCGGTCCAGCGGGTTGGACTGTAACATGGCGTGTCTGTCAGGTATCCAGTGAACTATTAATACACAAAGATATAGAATGAATTGTGTAACCTTATTTGTCTTTGTTCTCTCTATGGTTGTTTATGTATGTACTTGTTTAGGAGATAATAGCATTGTGACCATCTTGCAGATTTATTGAAGTTACGAAACCATTCAAAGTGAAGAAATTTTGGCCAGCACGTAATATATGTATCTAGGTCTTTAGCGCTGGTGAGGAGTGACAAAATATATGGAGCAGCACAGTAATGAAGCGGCAGGAGAAATGGGAGATCCCTAAGAAAACCGCCGACCAGTGGAATCGTCCGGCACGATTCCCACTTTTGAAAGTCCGGGGACCGATTCCCGCTGGGAATCAAATTCGAATGGCCTTGGTCAAAGGTTAGTACTCTCAACTAATGTACTACGCCAAATATGGCCCCTGAAACAGTTCATTGTTATAAGGGCATATAATTTCTCAAAATAACAGGCAAAAACTACATACTGCAGTTGGTTTCTTTGGTGAATAAAGTACATTAATTCCTAAAGAAGAAAATGCATGAGAGTCAGGGAATGTTCTACCTATCAATGATGTACAGCTACGAAGATAATTCACTTTATCTTTAACACAGATACCAACGATGTATCTCAAATAGTTGAAGTATGAATTCTGGTTCATTGTTTCTGTATGTAAATATATAATGACATAAACCAACGTTTGCCAAAACAATATCATTAGTGCTTCAACAATATCACTCAATTTACTACACAATGTTTCTCCCCTGTTCTAAAGTATTTTTCACGGAAAACTGAAATTGAAATCTGCATAGCACAGTAGGAGTGAAAATCGTATTTTTGGTATCAACGATACAAAATAATTGTATTGCTATTTTAGTGCGTATACATTAATTATATACCATTTACAAAAACGAATTTCACTACTGCAGTGCCGATGATAAATCACATAAAGAAGTCGCATCACTTCTTACACTGTTTCATCAAGCAGATTATGTACTGAGAGTCTTTAATAAATCACTACATATTTTATATTCCATGATGAAACTGGCAATTACACAATATGTAAATTAAAATATAAAATACTTAAGAACCTTTACACACGTTCCCCACAATGTTACCAATTTGTCGAGCATACAGTCTGCTTTTATTTGAAAATAGAAAACCAAGAGTGATACTAGTGGATGTGTATTGGCTGAATTATTTGTTGTCGCCAAAATATTGCTTCCGTGTCCAGTATTATTCGTTGTTGTTGTTGGTAAAATTTGGTTTGTCTTTATCAGAGACATGCCAAATTCTCGTTATCATTTGGTAGCAGACTAAACTTCACTTTCCTATGCATAACAGAGCATAATCTGTGATTTAATTGGCCACAAATTTTTATGTGTTGTCATTTACGTGTATTACGTCTTGACATAGATTGGCCTCTCTACCGTGTAAGCATTCTGCGCGGCAAGACACGACAATATCGGTCAGCGGGAGACGTTGAACAAGCCTATAGTTACTTGGAGTCTAGTCAGCTGTCAGAAAATAATGCGAATTTTGCATGGCTCTAGTCATTATTCATTTTCATACATAGCCTAACAATGATGAAATAACGGAAAAGTATGATGCAGGTTGCCATGACACCTCAAACACAAATGTAAAAATAAAATTTTTTTTAAAAAATTAAATTTACGATTGTTATTTTTTTGTACTTTTTAATTTTATTATGATATAAGGAGAATTTTACTACAAATGGATAATGTAAACTGAGACAAACAACTACAGTAAAATTGTTCTTTTTTTTCCTCAAGGAGATCAACTGCACAGTAATAACAATGTCCATGTCGATACAGAACTACAAATCTATTACCCTGTGTTGAACTTCCAATACTGTACACGTTAGGCCTACTTTACTAAATAATTACATATCTATTACAACATACAATCTACATATAATCACATATCCGTATGTGCGTATCTTTTCTCATAGGCTTGCACACAGCAGGTACAAGGGGTTAAGCTGCACTCCCATTTGCATTACGATGCTATTTTACTGTGAGAGTTTTCATATCCCAGTTTGTGCAAAATTTATTTCAAATATCGATACATTTCTGAAGATTAAATGTTAAAACGTAACAAACATACTAAACAATAATTCTAATCATTGCAATGCTCACAAAAGCATATTTAGTAAAGTAGATGATTGATTAATTGTTTCTGTAAGGTTAAATAGATCATTCTAATTTCTAGATCCCAAAATTTTCTTATAATAGAGTTTGTGGTTCATTACGATTTAAGTGTGTTATTGTAGGTATTTCAAGAGCAGATGTAATTTCTTCATAAATACATGTGCAAACATAAGCTTTGAAAGGTAACCCTACGATTTTTGTTTAAATGTGCTCAAAGGTTTACACTTTTAAGGCATAATTTATCTTCAAATTATTACAGTTCTTTACAATGGTATATTATGTGCTTTGTTTCGAAAAAAAGCCCTTCAATACCACAATTTTTGTATCTTACAAGCCACAAATTTTCCTTGCGTTTTTGCCTTGGCGTATGTTTATATATAGGCTCTACTTTCCAAGGCATGTAACCCCTCACCCCCCTCCTTCCAGCATTACCTAAACCCGTGCACACCTACACCTATACTCCTACAAACATCTATTAATACACACAGAAATTTCTTAATTATAATTTGTTAAATGTTCAAGCAGTTTTCACGGAGTATTTAGATTTTATTTTTAAAAAAGGAACTTAAGAACACGCAATCAGAATTTTTGTAAATTCTCTGGGTCATCCACCGATGCACACCGGATGTTATAAATTACTATTTTACTCTCATCCGGTTCAGTTGGTGTATCCACGGTTTAATGACCCTGAAATGTCACTGAATCTGGTGGATATTCCCCAGAACATCACTCAGTGAAATGTACATCACAATTTCGCATAAAATGTTTGAAGTAACATGAATAATTGTGAAATGGGAGGTCAAATAAAGCAAATTTGCCAAATTTGTTTTTGCATTGAATATTGTATTTTAAAATATATTCTTATTATTAAAAAATATTTAATTAATAGATTGCTATTATAAACTACATTTACTATTATAAATGTTACTAAACTGTTGCGTTTCGAGTATATCTTCGTATAAAGTTAAATAACAAACTCATCCTATTTCATTCGTTACGAAAACGTTTCAAAAAACTTTTGGTCTGACGTTCGGCAATGGCCTCAACTGGTGTGCATTTGTGTTTCAACCATTGGTGCACTCAACATCGAATTTTCTGTAATTTAGTATTGCTAACCAACCCCCTTGCTCAGCTGCAGTAGCTACATTGTTATTGTTATGTGTATTTACGGAAGGGAGCGTAGCAAACCAATGGTTACGTGTGAATAAGAGACAAATACTAGGCGTGACCAACCTGTTGGATTAAAGTTTTGAAAGTAAAGTAATAATTTATAACAGCGTTATACTTACTAAGCTGAAACAATTTTTCATACTTTAATGCATTGATATTTCATACCTGCCTTGAACCCTACATAGGGCCACATGATCGCTCATTTACGAGTATTTTGTAGGTTATGCGTCTGTAAGCCTGTGTGAAAGTGATCACCAGTGTTAACAGTACCACTGCAGTACAAGGAAATCATAGCCCAGTATTTAATTTATACCTATTTAATTTTTAATTTATTTAACTGCCATCTAATACTGATAAATTTGCTCCTGGGTAGAATTGTTTGTAAGAACCTACACTGTAAAATATTAGTTGTTTCATGTTTGTATGTTAGCTCATGTGTGTCATTCATTTTAAAAATGCTATAAACACAGCACAATGGTTCAGTTTCAATGCTGGAACATGTGGCCACAGAGTGGGGATCCATACATTGAAATTAAAGGAGCAGGAACTGGTGAAGTACAAAGAAGGGCAGGTGGAGATAAAAGGGACAGGATGGAGAGAAGGAAGGTAGTTGTAGGCCACCTGTAATAAAGGAAATGTGATGGAGTGCATCGAAAGACAAGCGGAGGGTCGAAAGACAGGTCAGGATATACAGTTAAGAATGTAAGGGGAGGGTGACATTGTCACCTAATTAAGGGAAAGTGTAGAGGGTGAGGAAACATCAGTGACAAGATTTAAAGGGTGTGGAGGATATTGGAGCTCTAAGTTTGCAGGACTTGGAAATTACATTGAGGGGGGGGGGGGTGTCTTTTCGGGAACTGTGTAGGCAGGGAGGTCTAGAGTGGCAGAAATGAGTAATATTGCCACAAGGAAAAAGCACAATTGCGAGTGATTTTATTATTGTTATTATGTAAAGCTGGAGTAGCCAATCTCTTTGATAACACTTTTTGTGGTTAGTTCTATAATTTGCTGTTCATGGCAAAAAATACAGTTTTGCAGTTTGACGTAAGTTTTATTGCCTCGGCTAGCAAATTATGGCATACACATTTCCAATGATTTGCTGTGTTCATAACAATATAAAAGCTTTAATAACTACGCCAAAATATTTACTTTTTATAATTTTTGTACTTTCTTACAAATCATAAACTTGACATTATGCAAGTAAACATTTCCTGCTGGGTTTAATTGTTTACTGCATCGATGGCTGAATATTTTCATTGTAAAGAAATCTTTAATCAACATAGCCCTACACGAATAAGCATTTAATCTCCAACAAATATTTGTAAAATACGTCTGCGATGTTCGTGTTTACATACATAATCAGTTGATACCACATGCACCATAGATGTAAGCAGACATTGGAGAGTATACGCAAACATGCGTGTTTTCATAACAAAGCTTGAAATTGTAAATATTGTGCAGCTAAGTGCTCTATTTTCCGTCGAAGGAGACGTAATCGTTCAAGGAGAGTGAAACGCTATCTAGGAAGCTAAATGAAAGCAAATTGCTTCGTAAATAAATTTACGTCTGTGGTACATTATAAGCCCTTAGTACTAGCCTTCACGTGATTACTCTGATAAAATATGTTTTGATTGGTATAACAACTTCCGCAATCTTGGATTTATACACTTATTTAATTAAGATACTGTATACAATATGACGTTAACTATATTCGTTATAAGATGTGTTAAATTTTGTGCTTTAGTTTATCCCACGGGCTAAATTATTAAAACAATTTTTAACATTAATTCGTATAATTAAGTAAATTTTGGATGTTACTTGGGAAACTTATTTTAGTATTTGATTATGCATGCTAGCAACTGTGACACCATGTCAGGCTAGTGTTGGTTCATGTCTGGGATTTTAGTTGTATGAACTCACAAAAATAACGAAACATAAGTACTATAAAACCGGATGATTAGAAACACTGGGGTGAATAGAAACTAAATTAGAAATATGTTCTTCACTAACCTACGCCTCTTGCTTTAAAGTAATATCTTTACAATAAAACTACTGTTTGTAGGTAAATTGTTTTAACTTGCCAACTTAAATATTAAAATTTTAAAACAGTATCTGTACCGGAAATTTACCTTCGAAATGGCTTTCTAGTCACCCCAACGTTTCTAATCACCCTGTTTTACTGTATGACCAGCAATTAGAATTATTGAGAGATTATCTGAGTTAGTTGGTTAGTAGATGGCAGTGATGATAAGTAGCGAAAATCCATGTTGGTATATTTTATATAATTCAGTAAAAATTCATATAAATTTCTCATATATAAAATACCGCTGTTCAACAAATTTAAAGTTTAATCACCAGAGATGTTCATAACATTATCTAAGCAAGTAAATAATTTTACACAAAATTTAAACGTTGCATTATGTTTTCTAATTTTTTAATTTTTCATCATATTGCTTTCGTTGGTATTATTTTATGTGTGTTCTAAAACACTAGGATACTCCTCCCCCTTCAGCTCATGAGCAAACATTTCTGTTATCAAAATATACACTACAGGAAAGTAGGCTGATTTGTTCTGTATAGATCTACTTGTTGTTTTATGGGAAAGAAATCAGGTAAAACCCTTAGGGAACCTAAGTAACCAGGAAATGACTAAGCAGAAGTGTAATACTTCAGCTGATCCCATGGAAATGTTAAATAAAAAAATTGAAAGTGGCTCACGAAATTGCTGGGCAAAGGAATATAGTAGCCTCTCAGAAACAAAACTAATATTACGATGGGAAAGCCAAGGTGCCAGTTATAAATATAGGAGATTACATATACTTACATGCACCCAATGTGAAGAAGGGAAAAGTGTCAAAGTTTCGTAAATATTGATCTGGATCTCAAGAAGTACTGCATAAATTAGGTGAAACTACATACGAGATTTTAGTGAAAAAAAAATAGTAATAGTCCCCAACGATAGGTTAAAACTAACCCAGTTAGGTGTGGGACAAGGAAGCACAATAATTGAGGAAGATTGTGAAGATTCAAAACTCAACGGATAACAAGAATGCAGAATATGGTGTGTGGGATAATTTAATGAAACTGTAGTCCTAGGGAAAATGATAAATGATCTGGACGAGGAAATTGTTGAATTATTGTTGATATTGACAAATAAAATTACTAGATTGAAGAGAGGTGTAACTGACGTAGGAGGTTCAGCATTAAAATGTATTTTTGGAACCCTTACTAATTATGATGAAATGACTTGTGAATTGAACTATAAACAGGAGAAACTTGTATATGTAGTTGAAATACAGTTGGCATACGGGAAAGATGTAAACGACAAAGTGGAATGAAACGTGAAAAATATTAATGAATTAACCAGAAATTATCTCAGAATCTTAGAACTATTGAGGTTATGACAGGAAGAATACAAAGCGTCACAATTAGTCTCAAAGCAACTATCAGATACGATTCTTTAGTAGGTGAACTGGAATTAATGTCGGGCTTGTTTGAGCAGGAAATCCTGAAAATTAAAGCGTCCCTAGCAGGCGCAAATTTAGAAATGATAAAAGGAGGGAGCACAGTTATAAATTGGTGGGGGTGTTTATTGTTCACCATTCCTCACCTTTAAATTGGGGGGTCCGGGAGATTCTACCCTGGGAAAATTTGTATTTTATAGTGCAAATTTGTGCTTTATAACGAGTTTTAAAATCTAAATATTCATTATACAGCAGACAAAAATTGAAATATTTTTTTTTTACAAAAAACAACTCATTTCAAAATGCTAATAAAAATAGTTACTACAGAATACCATTCAGCATGTGAGAGAAAAAGTTTGGTTTGTGTAAGTAATGGAAAAACCAAATCTTATAGACAAGTTTAAAATATTATATATAATATTTAAAACAGTAAATTTCAAACCCTAAAACAACGAATAAAGCATGTAGCAACTGTATACAAATCATTTGTTATTTTTGTATTAATAAAATGTTATTTACACACACTTTTCACATCGTAAACAACTAAAGACATCTGGCTTGATTTACGAATTTAGCGAGAAATGAAACTATATTATATAGACAAGTTTTAATAAGAATATAAGATATTAAAATCAGTACACAGTAACATCCTTGAACGATTCAACAGTTCAGCAATTGGATACAGAACATATATTTATTTTGTAATAATGTAATGTTACTTACACACTCCTTACACGACAAAACAGCTAAAGAGACCTGGATTGGTTTGTGAAAGTGATGAGAATTAAAACCAAATTACATAGACGAATATAAAATATTTACAATAGTACAATGTTATATTCTTAAACTATACTTTGTAACACAGCATTTTCAATACAGTCTGAATTATAAACTGGTAAATTTTTTGTCTTGAATGCTCTTTTGTCTGTTCCCTCGACGAATGGCGTTGGCTTAACATAATTACATTCTAGTACAATGTTAAATTTAAGGGCTCCATAGTTTTCCACTTCATTTTTCAACTGACCTACTATATTTACATACTTGCCGTTCAAGTATTCACATATATCCTTGGCCTTGTCATCATTCTCCACCATATACGTCTTCACATTCCCACGGAATGCTGTTTCTGCTTCGACGAAACCGAACTCTGTTGCCAAACCA
>PNEQ01129625.1:0-29975 GCA_003012365.1 Medauroidea extradentata
AATATAGTCTTTTGAACATCTTTTTTAAGGTATTTGACAAGGCGACATGTGAAATTCAAATCATTACGTACAATAAACCATCTTTTTTCTCTTAACGTAAAAAAGAATTTTGCTGTATCTCGAATAGTTCGTTTTTAAGGTGATTGAGAAGAGGTAGGTGTTTTCCAAGTTTTGACGAGCGGTACAGAAGCCCCTTAAGCCTTTGAACAGAAAACCGCTATTCAATTTGCAAAAATCGAAACTAAATTTAAATTTTAAACACGTTAAAAATTACATTTATAGAATTTTTCAAAGTGTAATAAAAATAAACTTTTATCTTTCATAAAAAATTTAAATTGTATAATTTTTATAATTGTTGTAATCTCCGTAACAGTATTTAACGAGTTATGCAATTCGTACAGTCTGGTGCGGTGCTCCAATGGCAGACCCTATGCTTCGACATCATGGCAACGGCTTATTAATTACGTTGTTTTTGGGGAAATTATTTTTTAACTCCAAGAGGGAACAGATATCGTAAAACCGTTACAGATATGTATTGCAGATTGTTTTTACTAAGTAGTCTAATTTTTCAGTGTAAAATATTATAAAATTTTTGCTTGTTACAGACTTAAAGAAATTTTCTGGTATTGTTAGTTTTGTTTTCTAATAGTTACCGTAGTGTACCTAATCAATCAATTTGCACCACATATTTATGGCAGCTTTACAGTGTTCGCCACATTTTAAGATGTAAAATTAACTTTCTAAAAAAAAAAAAAAAAAAAAAAAGACATGACTAAGAACTCGTTGCCTGAAGCGCTTACTTTAACGTCTACTCTCGTTCTCTTTTTCTTCCCCTACCCGTCCACTTCTTAGGGAGGGATGTGACGCAATGGTAACACGCAGGTCTCCCATTCGGGAGTAGCCGGGTTCGCTCACCGGATCCGATCATCTCGATGATTCGACGGTTCCTTAACAAAGGCCATGACCGACTTCCCTCTCAGCTCCTGCCATTGCACCAACTTGTGTATCAGTATCTAATGACCTTGCTGTTGACGAGACGTAAAGTCCAGTTACCATACTTATCCCTAAACGTACCAGTTTTCAGTCAGTCTGCCGGAGTTCCTCAGTCTGTACATGTGCCTGAAGACGGGAACAGATTCCAGTTCCCGAAACATAAGCATCTGTTGTCGTCTTGAGAAGCCTACTGTTTTTCCGTCTGTTTTTTGTATGTGTTGTCTCTTGCCTATGTTCATATCCATTCGTGTTTCTCGTTATTTGTGAAGTGGTGGTCCTTCATCCATTTTGTGCCATTTTCACACACCCAGTTTTTGTTGGCTTTTATTATCTTTTCGTCTGTCTTTTGTTGTTTTACTGTATCGTCTTTCTCCAGTCGACTTTGTTACACTTAGGAACTAATTATACTGTATGTTGTTTAAATCTGTTTTTTGTTCTTGTGTCGTCTTCTGGGATACGACAATATTCCTTTCGGGAATTTTCTGTACGATTTATGTCTGTTGACTACAGCTTACTGACTTTTCTTTCTTTTTTGTTTTATATTGTGTTTTTCTGCAGTACGGCCACTTTCACCCGGGTTGGTGTATATAAAAAAAATTTATGTTTAAAAAACTAACCCATTGCAAGAATCGTTAAAAAATCACATACTTGTCCCTCCCTCCCTTTTTCTTTCTCCATTATATAGTTCTATAGGGTCTATAGAGTATATTTTTGCCTGATTATAACACTTCGCTTCTGAGAATGTTACCTGGCAGCTGTTTTGTTTTAACTTTTAAACTATCCTAATTTCCTTGAAAATCAAGGGCTGTGCAATCCTTCTTTACAGCACATTAATAAAAAGAAAAATGTCAGAATCAGGCAAACATATACGTATTTGACCATAATGTGTCTTAGTTCCTCATTCTGGTAAATATAGGCTTTTCATATTTCTTTCTATGTTTATGTTGTTCGTATATATAAATTGATTTCCGTGACAATAGTTTCTAAAACTAACTGATTTGCAGTAATTAATTATATCTCATTAATTAGAAAAAAAATTGCCCATCTGAATACGCTAACTTGGCTCTCAAGTTCTCCTGCACAACCACACCAGCAGTCGCTACTTAAGGGTGTGCTAGTGGGCAAAAATCAAAATTGTATATTTGTATGAAACATTGTTAGTTTTGTAGACATTACTTAGTTTTGGTTTATACAACCCCTGAAAACCAATCAACATAATGAAACGAAAAATTTTACAATGAAAGTACATGTCACGGGCTAGGGCGTTACGTTTATAAATATCCAATATAAGATGTTTATGTATTTAAAAAAAAATTCTAAAATGATAAAAATATTCAAATTTCAGAAATTTTTTAAAAATTCAAAAAATTTTGTGAATGGGTTTTGTATGCTTAGAACCCTTGCCAGTGACATGTAATGTCGCTGTGAATTATTTCGTTTCATTATGTAAATTAGACTTTGGGGGATGTGTGAACTAAAAACATGCAAATTTTGACTTTGAAACGCTATTATGAGAAAACTGGCTGAGCTAAAAAAATGTTTATAAGAGGAAAATATACTCCCAAGTAACTTCTACAAACTATCACTATTTTATGCAAATATAAAATAATGATTTTCCCCACTTGAACACCATTAACTACAATACTCAAGTTATTACAATAATCGTTGTGCATAGTTTGTACACCTCCCAGTCGACTTTCTTCCTTTAATACTTGTATGTGTACTGAAGCATGTGAGTGAGTGAAGAGATTTTGTTCAGCGCTTAAGAGTGCGTGGTAGATAAATAAACGCTGAAAACATAAATTGTTTTCTACGCTTTATTCGAAGACAATATGAATAAAATACTCAGTGACAATCCTAGGTAATGGTATTTGCCAACTTCATAAGTAAATATTTATCTAAAAATACTAATTCGTTACGCGTGATCTCTTGCGCCGCAGTTAAATGCACGAGATTCTGGCGTCAGAGATTGTACCTCAGAAGTTTGTAACACTGGAAACAATTTTGTTTAAAAAGTAGGCTAAAACTATTATCTAGGATTGCTATTGTTTAATTTTCGCAAATTGGCTGCAAGGAACCTACAGTTATAGATTAATGCTTATAGCGTTTAATTATGTACCACGCCCTCTTAACATCGAGGTCTTTAACGCTGGTGAGGGTGAAAATATATGTGTATGGAGCAGAGCCGGTATGAATGGGCGGGAGAAACGGGAGATCTCCGAGAAAACCCGCTGACTAACGGCATCGTCCGGCACGATTCCCACATGCGAAAATCCGGGGACCAACCCCGCCGGAAACCGAACCTGGATCGCCTTGGTGGGAGAGGTGTGACCCCTCGGCCACCGCGGTCCTCTGAAGCATGTGTTTCGGTCTCGAGTGTTGTGTACATACATTCATTGTGCCCATTTTAGTGTGGGCCACCTTAAATACAGGTAGTAATAAGACTTTTTTTTAGTAGTGTAACAATCGGGACCCAAAAAAAAATACCGTCTAGGAAGTTGATGACCTGGCAGAACCTCATTATGCGGGCGTGACTCCATAGATATCACGCCACTGAGCAACGACATTAAAGACACCGGTGTATTCATGTCATGTTTTGTGTTGTACAAGTTTTACCGCCCGTGTAGTTGGCGTTTTTACTTCCTTTCATTCCTACGGCTCTGACCACGTGTTAAAGCATACACTTTTTTTTTGGCCGTGTTGAAAAATAACCCTACTACTAATGACCCGCTTGGGTTTTTTGTCATGCAAATGACGAGTTGCTTGTTATTTCGTTACGACTGACATGTTGTCGTCATTAAGGTGCTGCGAAATCTCCAATCTCCGAGTCACAAAAGGAAACATGCAGTATGGGCGGCATTGGTACTCGCGCCAAAGGCTGTGTCGCTTATATGACTAAGGCGCCAAACAGATGTGTCTTTTTTCTCCTGCTTTGTGCAACTATGATACAGAACGCTGCACGGTGGCGTGTTGGAACATAATTGAATCGGCCATTGTTAAAAGGCAAAAAATCATAAGTGTTTGAAGGCAATTAAATCCAGGGACTCAGTTTATCTTAATCAATATAGTTTTTATGTATTCATAAAAGGTAAGAACCAACTTCCCTTCAACTTCAGTCAGCCGAGAGTACCAAAAAATTTACATAACCATTAAAATCATATTTCCTTGACATTTGGACATAGTGCATTTTTAGAATGACCGATTCAATTCTTAAAAAACTAATACCGCAAAACGGCGTGAATATGATCAAAATTTAAAACATTTTACAAAACTTTTGTGAAGAAGATTTTGCACTGGTAATTTTGTTCTAAATAGTTTGATCCTATTCATCCCAGTGATCCTATTCACCCGATTTAACGGAGAGTTTATCATATTTAATAAAAAAAATGTCTAGCAATATAGTGCAGAAAACCCAATGTACGAAACAACGTATAATATTTAGAGGCACTGGAAAGTCACGAAATAATTTCAAAGCTAACACAGTCTCTAACGAACGGTAGCACCTCTATCCTACAATTATTGGATGAAGATATTTGAGACAAATTTTATTTTAGGAAAAATCACACACTCTCTGTAATGAAGCTATATAAATCAAACTGAATCTGTTGAACAAAGAAACAGTGTTTAAAAAATCGATAGCAAGCATCGGTACAACACCTTCGGTCTTAGACACAGATTATTAGAAAATAGTGAAGATACAACTTTTACTGCGAGTTTCTATCTCTAATCGTGAGTGAGTGAGCGTGAGAGATTTTTGGTCAGCGCTTAACATCGAGGTCTTTAGCGCTATGGAGGTGAAATGATGCGAGCATGGAGCAGCGCCGGAGTGAAGGGGCGGGGGAAACGGGAGATCCCCAAGAAAACCCGTCGACCAATGGCATCGTCCGGCACAATTCCCACATGCGAAAATAATCGAACCCGGATCGTCTTGACGGAAGGTCTCTAGTCGTATTTGTACTTATGTAATACGTTAAAAGAACTAAGCAATTTCGACACATCACTATAGAACCAAACTAAGTTCACTTTATTATTTGGTAGTAGCTAGACTTCAATTCCCTGTACATAACCGAGTACGATTTGTAAGTTCATTGTGCACGAGTCATTACTTTACGACTAGAGACCGGAAAAATTCGCGGGTTCACTGACCTGTAAGCTAGTTTCCTAGAATATTTGTGAACTGAAGCAGAATACAGATGTTCATTAGCTGCTTGCTGTGAAAGTGATATAAGTCTGTATTAGTTACATGTTTTTTATTATTGGCTCAAACTCTTCCAGGAGGTGTCAGATAAGACAAAGGCCAATTGCGAAAATTACACAAACTTAAGTTGTTGGAATTGTAGCTTGTGCCCAAGTGAATTCGCGAATTTTTCAGGTTTCTGTTTATGACACGTGTGTACAAATTTTACCTGGTCACTCGTCTTCCACGACATTGTCGGCTAACGTGAGTAGTTGAGCGAATATACAACAGCTTGCAGGTTAGTCTGCTGCCTTAAAATAACGCGAATTTTACACGTCCTTACAAAAATAAATATCGTACTAGGATACCAGAGAGCTAGGGTATAGCTACCAGAATACCGATTGTATTGATGAAAGACCGTAGGACGACATGAAATGATGCCCCACGATGGAGGGGCGGGCGGAACCGGAGACCCCCGAGAAAACCCTCTGGCCAACGACATCATCCGGCACGATTTCCACGTGTGAAATTCCAGGGACCGACCCCGCCGGGCATTGAACCCGGACCGCCTTGGTGGAAGGTGAGTGGTCTGACACTCGCATGTGGGAATTGTGCCGGACGATGCCGTTGGTCGGCCAGTTTTCTCGGGGATCTCCCGTTTCTGCCGCTCTTTCATTCCGGCGCTGTTACATACTCAGCTCAAGATTAGCGCTGACCAAAATATCTCATTTACTTATCCACTTCGCAAAAAAAATAATGAAGAGCGCTTACTTCGACGACAGATTCAAGATGGCGGCTAATATGGACGTACTTTACACGTTAAAGAGCAGAATAATTAGCCCCGGCATACTTATCGTGCCTTAACGTATTATCTAATCACAATTAACTGAATTTCTCATTTCGGCGCAGTTAAATTAACATAAGAGCATTGGTGAACGGGAGACAGAAAATTATTAAACTGCATTATGCTGGTTTTTATAATTGCCACAGTTGCTTACAGTTACGTGTCCTGAGAGCAAAATGTTTCATTTCGATATGCAAAACATCGATTCACTCTAGTCAACTAGTGACTGGTCATATCAGTGATATACGTACGTCAAGTCAATAAATAAAGCTTAATTTTTGTTTTGTGGCTTATTTATTGGACAGTCTTATGCATCAAGAGACTAAGTGTCAATTGCTAGTTTGGTATAAAACACATTTCTGCACTGAAACGGTCTTATAAAAATTATTTTATCCCAGTATCCTGTGATTATGAATATTGGATTTATAATACTAATATACTTTTTGTAAGACTGTTTCAAATCCAAAAAACTTACATAGTGTTTTACTGATAACTTTAAATTGTCACATAGTCTATTGATGCATAACACCATCCAATTATATCACATAAAACACATGTTCTGAATAAGACGTTCCCAAAGGGCGCGCGAACTTCTAAACTGATGACAAACGCCTCGTAGATGCAGCTGAAACTACCAGTTTTGTTGCGAGGATGCTGCATTTCATGCGCTCTTCAAGGTCGTACTTATAGTTCTATCACTTCGGAGCCTATAACGCGGAGAAAGGCGGCGAAAAGGCTGTTACATACGTAATCAGTTAGAACCGTAGTGTTTATTGTCTTAGAAAAATTAGACGGCGTATTAAACAAAATTGACAAACAGAATTTTGATATCCACTCTGGTTCCAGCTGACAAAATATTTATCGCGAAAATAGTTGTAACTAAAGAGCTGGCCTTAAGGGGGAGTGTTAGAAAATTTTATTGTATTTTAAGTTTTCGAGCTATAACATTTATTCAAATTTATCATCAAAATTGTCTATTTGATAAAGCATATGATATATGCCTTTGTTAACTCTCTGACATAAATAATAACGGAATCTTTCATTAATTTGTCATGCAGAATCATTGCTAGAGAATTATAGGTTAACTTCCAAGAATTCTCGTGCAATGACTCTGCATGACAAATTAATTAAAGATTCCACTATAATTTATATCAAGAATTTTACCAGGGATGTGTCTTCTTCTTTGGCGAAAAGAAAATGGTCATCATACAATTAGAATATACCTTATAGCTCCACGGCTGAAAATATAATACAGTCCCTCTTAAAAGACTATGACCAATATAGTCTAGCGTCGCGTATGCCGCAGTCTTGGTTCTGTGCTTCAGAAAGGAAAATATCACGTACTTTGAGTCTGCAGCTGCTGGTGCTGGCATGTCGCACTCGTTAGTTTAAGGGTCCATCTTGTGTCGTCGGGAGATCGCTGTCTTATCGACCCCATCCTAAGGCTTACTTGAACCAGTCTACTAACGTTATCTTAATTAAGGATAACAAGCTCTGTGACCGCGAAAGCAGAGCCGAAGATATCGCTCGCCTGACGACTGGTGGAAATCTTCTGGGAACGCTAATGAGGGTGGGAGGCCCCACTATGCAGTCGGGCTACATGGGTTAAGGCGTCGCTATCTGCCCCGCCAGATAAGATAAGGCTAATGAACTAATAGGCGGCACATCTCGGGACAAGCGCGTATTTCAAACAAACACTCCTGGAGGAGTCGAACCAGTCGCGTCTCGGGAGCACAGAAGTGGTTCCTTGTTCGGCAATGATCGGGAATATTCGCCAATATTCGTGCCGCCGAACCCTAACCAACCCCATTCTGCTCAGACCCCCCCCCCCCCTTCAGCCCCCACCATTCCCCATCCCTTGCGACTGTTAAGGTCAGTTTAAATGCAAAAAAAAAAAAATGTTGTTCGCTAAGTAGAAAGACGATTTTTACAGGTTAGGAAACTAGAGTAATTTATATTGTAGTTCCCTAACTTAACAAATCTGTCCTTCGATTTAACGGACAGATTTTTTAAAAATTTAAATGAATCTAAACTAAACAGTTACAGTTGACCAGAAATAAGATAATCATACAGCTGGATAATAACATATATCTTAGGCCGAGGGGTATGAGGCATTTAGACAGAATGGGGAGGAGCTTATCCGCCATATTGGTAACTTATAAAAGTTGTTTATTACCACAGCAACGTGTATAATGCGACTGTGGGGTGACCAACCATAACCTCGTTTCTCAATACACTTACACGAACAGCTGATTTCATATAAAGAACCTTCCGCCATATTCCTAACAGAATAAACAAAGTGGCTTGGCCTCCGTTAAGGTTAATTCTACCAGAAGTTAGGAAACTCATTGGTATCGGTTTGGCGAGGAAAAAATTATACCGCTAGTGGCGCTGCTATCAGGAAAAGGACTACGAACTTTGCCGAGGTCAGTACCGAGGATTCACGAATGTAGTTTAAAGGCACGGTCTAGCGCAATTTTCATCACCATGTTCTTATTTTTATATTTGTACCGATTTTTTCTTTTTTTAGTCACAAAATACGACCAAATTTTCCTCTTATAAAAATTTTTTATTTCGCGTAGTTTTTGCGTAATGCCAAAATTTGCATGTTTCCATTTTAAGGACGGCATTAAAACCAACTCACTTACCAAACTGAAAAAAAAAAAAATCACAGTGAATAACGATGTTGTAGGCTACAAATTCAGTTATGTTTAACCACAAAGTAGGCCTACAGTATTTTTGTATTAATAAAATTATTGGATTTTTCAAATTTTTATCTTAAGTTTCAGCATTTTAATTTAAATGAAAAAAAAAATTCTTCTTTGTTTTTATGAACGTCACATTGTAGTCTGTGAAGTCTTTATCCACTGTGAATTTTTTCAGTTTGGTATGTAAGTTGGTTTTAGTGTAGTCCTTAAAACGGAAACATACAAAATTTGATTTTAACAAGCTATTACGAGAAAACTATGAGAGATAAAAAAATTTCATAAGGGCCAAGTTTAGTCATATTTTGTGTCTAAATAAAGAAAAAAAATTTGTTGTGCAAATGAAAAATAAAAATCAGGCGATCAAAATTGCGGTAAACCGCGCCTTTTAACGTCTTTCGTGAGACTGTTCTTCGTTTGTCGTACAAGATCGTACACACAATAATTTGTTACAGTCACTTTCGCGATCTCGGCAAAGTTCGAAACCCCCTTACCGACACCAGCGAATCCAGCGGCAAAATGTTTCCCTTGCCAAACTCGTCAATAAGATATTCGTTTATCTTCCTAACCTGTAGTATAGTTAACGTTCTAGGCCATTCGCGGTAAAGTGAACACTGCGTAAAGTTTTATGTGTGCCATTTTGCAGCCAACTTTACTATTATTAATATGAAAACTTTCATGCAGCTAAAAAATAGTGTAAATGTTTCAACACTCTCAAAAGTTGACATATATTGGCGCAATAAAACATACATATTTGTTAATAGTTACAGTTACGTAGCGTGCACAGTTTATAGTTAAGAGCCTGTACCTCAGTATATGCTGCTAATGCTACATCTGTACTTTTCCCTCATCTCTGCAGTAGACGAAGAAAGGAGGGGAGAGGTCTGCGCAGTACGAGGCTCGTGAGGGGCGGCGGCTCGAACATTGGCGAAGTTTCCCGATCAGAGCCGAACGAAGAACTACTTTTGTGCTTCCGAGATGCAAGTGGTCGAACCGGGCGCGCGACTCTTGAGAGGATGCTACACACGCACTCCTTAACAAGACGCGAGGATTGGATATCGAGATGCTACGGGAGATACGGATGCTCCTTCCGAGATGCTGGGTCGTGTATGACCTGCCCCTATCGGACGTAGACGAGTCAACAAGGCGTTTGTGTGGCAGTAAATATATTTATGTGCCGTAAATCTTGAACACTCTTCTCCTCATTTGGTATTACTTTCGGTCACACTTGGTTATGTATGGAAGGCTGTAACATTATTTCAGTAAGTTTTATTTTTAAATACTATGCAACAATAGTAAAACAAGTATTTACGGTTGTACACCACAGTTCTGTTAAAAAAAATTGGAAAAACCAGTCTGAACAAAATACTTACTTGACACGAATTTTATCATGAATGGTGTTGTAGCATGGCAGGCCTATTATTTTTTACGCGAAACAATTAAAGTTATTCATATTGCGTTGATCTATAAAAATAACACACTTTTAAAGTCACGCTTCTGGAACTACACGAATGCAGTACGCTTATTAGAAACTTGACATTGGAATACCTAAGATTTCTAGAAACCTATTTTATATACTGCTTAAACTTAAAAATAGCACACGGATACATATCACAGACTTGTTGTGTCACTGTTATCCATGTACTGATTGGCACAGTCAAATTCATAATTACTCTGCACAAAAACACTGAAACAAGAGTGGGCAAAAATCTTTTCGCGGAAACGCCCGGGCCCTAACAATAACGTCATGAAGAAAAAATATGTTCAGTTCCACTCTCCAGGGCATCTAGCAATGAAGGGAACTGTCTCCCCAACCTCGGGAGTGGGTTTTCTAATTACAAGTAACTCTGAATTCTTTGAAAATGATGATTACTGTGATTCCATGGTTTGCTATCGTAACTCGATGTAGTTCGTTTCTTGCATTGCAGTGTACTTCTAAGTGGCCGTTCAACTTCGATTCGTGCTTATTACCCGTTAGCTGGGAGAAATCAGACAAACCAGATTAAAAACTAATGAATACCCCACCCATACCTTTAGGCTTGTCTTGACGTCACAGATCTGTACATGTTTTACAGTTCCAGCAAATTGGCTCAGTTGCAAGCGCCGGGCTGCAGTCATAAACAAAAAAAAAACGCAATTCCATGCTCAGTTAAACTGTTCCTAAATATTGCACATAATTTGTTTGTACGTTTATAAATGTAAGCAAAAAAAAAGGCATCTGTTGTCGTCTTGAGAAGCCTACTCTTTTCCGTCTCTCTCGTTATTTGTGTTGTCGTCGTTCATCCACGTGGTGCTTTTTACGCACACATTCCATTTTTGTTGGGTTTTTTTATTATTTTTTCGATTGTATTTTGTTATTTTTTTCTGTGTGGTCCTCCAGTTAACTATATTCCACTTAGGAATTAATTTTGTGTTGTTTATGTCTGTTTTTTGTCCTTGCGCAGTCTTCTGGGATATGACTAAATTCCTTTCAGGAATTATCTGTATGATTTATGTTTTTGACTACATCTTACTGGTTTTTCTTCCTTTGTTTTTTTATTGAGAGATTTTCTTCAATACGGCAAAATTTGCCTCGCAATGGCTTATGTCCAAAAAAACTTTTATGTTCACAAGCCAAATTTTTATTATTTTCATTTACATGTTATTTGTTTGTAAAGTTACAAGTGCCGTGTTTGTGATTTAGATCACTCATAAACCTAATTTTTTTAAAATTTATTTGTCACAGAAGATTTTTAAAATATATATTTTTAAATCATAACAATATAAGCATAGCTAATTACCTGAGCTGGAATCCACCATATTGTTTAATACACAGTCATGTAACACTACAGGCGATGTAGTTACGATGATAACTATATCTTGCTATTTAATTAAAACCAAATAACTCCTAATTTTAATCAAGCATTAAAATACGCACATAATTTTTAAAACGTCATACTTCCACTAAGAGACGTTTTAAATGATTCTTCACTTATGATACACTCTAAAAATATTGTGTAAGATTTACAATACAATTTTTGTACGCTTGAAAACCTATGTAAAAGTACAACAATTTTCCTGGTTAAGCTATGTGCTTGTATATTTACAAAGGCATTTTTTGTAAAAATAACTTAGGAAAACTTTATAGTTTACCATAATACAATTTTTGTCGGAAATTTTACAATAACGTTCAAATCATATTATCCTCTGATATGTATTTTGGTGTAATGCAGTAAATATTCATACTAATTACTGTACATACTACTTTATTGTCCAAGTTGATGTGGTCTAAGGGTACGGCGCACGGTTAGAAAGCTTAAGAAAACAGCTCCGTATCTTTAATGCGTCCACAATAATTTCAAAAAATATTGCTCGTAAACATTATTGGTTTAAAAGTTATTCAACAAACAAAATCATTTTCACAGCCAGAATAAAGTCGATATTTAAAATTTATTTTTTATCTTATCGCAAGCACAGACACAGATTTTCTGGGAGTGTTATTTACAGAAACAACCATTGTAGTTCTACTAGGAACTTTTTTTCGCTATTGGTTTTCCAAGGATATTTTCCTTTAAAAGTTAAAACAAAATTAAATTTTCGAAAATCAATAGTTTCTGCATAATATCCGACAGAGCTTCTTAAGAAAGTTCCTTAGTTAAACAAAACCACAGGTTTTTTACAGGTTAGATTGTTACAGACAAACAATAATCTACGATAATTTATGCAATACGCATATGCGTATGTAAGCTACGTGCTTTAGTATTACGTAAGTTAAATATGAAACCGTCCGTCAATTAATTGTTAATCGAAAGGAAAAGGTACATGTAAGCGAGCTGGCATGTAAATAATAAACCATGTAATTAATAAGCATAGGTTTGAAAGTTCAAAATTTGGCATATGATATTTTTTTCTCTAAATTATGATAGTAACGTAGAAATTCAGTGTTTAATATTAAATTAACAAACAGCATTATTTTTAGGCGCACTCTCGAATAAAAAATTAAAATTTAATTTGTTGCCCATGAAAGTTTAAATGCAAGATATTCACATTTTTTAGTTATCGTACACAATATTTTGGCGATGTCATGCTAAGGGTTTTCCTCATTATATTAGGGTCCAATTTTCTCTGATGTTATTTGCCGTAGCTCGGCACTAAAAGATAAGTGTAGCTGTAAATACCATAATTCTATTAACCTAGGGACAACATACCAGTTTGATCGTCGGTACTATGTGGATTGAGTAATACAAAAATGTGCTCTGCATAAGTAACAATCTGTTCTGTAGCATGAGCAAAGGGCACGTTTCGTTTACAGAACATATTGTCACTTCTACATACAGAGTGTCGTAGGAACAATTACAATAGTACAGACAAATCTGGACTTGTCTATTTCCACAGAAGTATGGTACCTATAACAATACTTTTCTTTCAGTGAAGATCCAATTTATTCATGATTCAATTACTCCGTTTCTAGTAGCCTTGCTGTCAACGAAACATACCTACACGTCTGACTAAAGCGATCGTGGTGGTGTATTGATCAGACCATTCGCTTCCCACCAGGGCGATCCAGATTCGATTTCCGGCGGAATTGTTCACAGAATTTTCGCGCGCTGCAGAAACGGTGTACGTTGGCAAGATGTGTTCTCGTTGCAATCCAGTTATCCCCCCTGCCCCCCAACCTTCGCTTAGTTGAATTCCGTTCTCTTGCTACATCTGTCGGGCCTCAAAGGTTTCCGAAAGTGTGCGTCGTGACGCCCTGAAGAATCCAATCGCCATTCTGAGTCTTCGGCGACGATATTACGTTGTGAGAAAACAAGTATATGTTTAGAACCTTGTCAATTCGTGTGCATATTTTGACTGCAATCAACATATCAAGACCAATTTGCCACGCCACTGGTTGTTATATTCACTTTTACGTAAGTAAGTACAAAATGTAACCACAGAATTGCTGTAATGAATGTAAATATCACAGTAATATATTTTTCTTTCAACAATAACAAAGCAGTATATATATATATATATAGACACACACTAACACACACACACACACACATAGGATGAGTCAGTGCAATGTTTGTTAGGTTTTCGTGGTGAAATGTCGAAAATGAGTTGTATATATTTTTTTTCTAAATTAATTTAGTGGGAATAGGCAGCACACGGAAATCGGCTATATAATGTAGCCCCTTTAAATTTAAAATAATGTACCACTTTATACTAAGCAATAACACTTTGAACACTGTCAAAACATTCAAAGATCAATGTATTTTTATTATTTTGCTTAATGAGTTAAATTTGTGTGTGTATTAAAAAACTTCATCATCATCATGTTTTTTGGCAGCCGATATAAATGACTTTACTCTCGCAGGTACTTGACCAGAAGTGTAAATAAAACAGGATGTTCCACGAACGTAGATACATCTAGCCTGCCAATCGAATTCGCCGAAGGGCATTGACGAAACAAAGCGGACGATAACTCGAGACGGGATACAGAAGCAAAATGTAGCCGGACCAAAGGAAGAGGAAGTATTAAAGCGCATTCCTGCGTCAGTCATTGGCACTGCATGAGCAACAAGAAGAGAATAAGAGAGAGAGAGAGAGAGAGAGGTGATAGGAGGAGGAGAAGGGAGACTGGCATAATAAAAGACGGTGTGGTAGAAATAAAAAGAGTGTATCGGACGAAATGGTTGATTAGAGGCTAGAAACTATCCGGCAGGCCTGCCATGACACCGGGGAAATCTCCGAGCCGATATCATTAATAGACTCGTTACGACAGTGTTTCCTTTGTGAAGTCGGCGTTTAAGTGTCTGGCGCGGCGTACAGTCGGCTATCAGCCATTGGCTGAAATTACCAGCCCCGTGGTAATAATTATACTCTTCGTATTATTTTCTGGAATAATATGTACTCCGATTCCATGCCGACGGGGGTAGCAGGTGCGCATGCAGTATTTCTAACAGAAAAAAATTTAATGGCGCCGAGTAAGACCATTGCCCGGGAATCACTACAAAGCAGATTTCTGTACTCCAGTTACTGTCACCTAATTATCCGAGCATGGATTCTTGTATGATGATTCAGGCAACTGAGTTCTCAGAGTAACGACTTGGAACAAGTTAACCAGCAGTGTTGACAATGGCAGTCGAGCGCGAAATGTTGCAACGTTTCTTAAAACCTGGATTGTTTCTAAAAATCTTATTCAAGCTCTTGAAGTTTGCCACACTGTTGGAATGGTATGTTATAGAAAATTTCCGGTTAGTTGTCACAAAGAACCAAATTTTCTTAAATTTAAAGTACAGCCATTGGCATAACTTCTTACCAGTCGGTACAAGTTTTTACATCCAGCCATTAATTAAATTTCAAAGGAAGGCTAGACAAATTCCTCAATATTACTACGTCTCTTATCAAAAATGTGTTAATTCTAAGCACTAGTCGCAATTCGAGGTAAAAAAAACATTTAATAGATGAAAACGTCTGGTACAAAGTCACCAAAACACTGTAGCAACTATTCAGTGAATGATAATAAGGTAAATTATGAATTTTTCAAGGTCCTGAAAAACATTAAATACAAATATATTTCATTTTAGAAGCATGGTAATTCTCTAGAGCAGTGAACTGCGTTTATAAGCGATTAGGAAAAGTGAGCACTCAAAAAAGCCCTATTTAGTTCTATTTTCAGCCAATTCATATCTTTTCACGCGTAACAGTTGATGTCGGGCAACATCTAAACTCTCTGAACACGTCACTTATCGTTTGCGTGTGAAAGATAAAATGTGCAGTCGGTCTGAATCGATACAGTTTGATAAAATAAAGTTAAATAGTTATGTAGAATATATTTACGTCGGTTTCTGTTGAATTTGTGGCAGTATTGTTAAATTGAAAGAGGAAAACACACGGAACTGTGTTACATAATTTCGTTGCCAACCATGCAAACAGTAAGGCAACAATAGTCTACGTTAATTTACGTGCAGTAACGGATAGTGATATTTTCAAATGTTAAATTTTTAGTGTTCACTTCATGCCCAACGTCCTATAGTAGCTTTAATAGAGGTTTTCCAATCAACCGGAGCCCAAACAATATGTTTATAATAGGCGTGCCGGACATAAAACTGCATAAAAACACGGTTGAAAGTTTGTTTTGTATATGCTAGAGCCTAGTAGTATTAGAAACACATTCAGCAAAAATTACAAGAGTGACTTTATAACATCCCGAATTTTGTGCTAAGTGATGACATTTCCTAATAAATAAAACTCAAGACAACTAGGGGGTGCCAGTGGTGCATACAAAGGAGGGGGGAATTGGGAAATTTGCCCCCCCCCCCCCCCCAAGAGCCCAACCTTGTATTAGAAATGTTATACTTTCTATTCAAACTATTGAAAATGCAGTAGGTGTTACGAACTTTGCAATATATTCCAAGAAACTGACTATAAACTCTTTGAAAATGTTCCAATTTGTGTCTGCTGTGTGTTAAACATTGACGTTCAAAATCTTCTCAAAGTGCACCATTTTGCATCTTAAAATCAAAAATTTTCCAGGGGACGACCCCCGGACGCCCCACATTAAATCGGCTAACCGGTGCTAGCAAAAATAATTTCCCCCCTCCCCACAGTTCCATTCTGGATCCGCCCCTGGGTGGTGGCTCTGTTGCACTGGGTATACGATGTACAGTGCAGCGCAAAACAACGCAGCACGGTTGTCTACCCTTGTAACGACTCGGAATGATCGATAGCGCGGCTCGCTAATGTCCCCGGAGCCTGCACGACTTGTTGCGAGGCCAGTTCGTCTCCATATCAGTCATTGCCACCTGCTGGTCCAGTTACGACACTCCGGCACCAGGCCAGCAGGTGTGCGATCTGATAGCGTAATTGTCGTACTCTTGTTTCGAAAGTGCCCGATGACGTGTGTGTGTGTGTGCGTATAAACAAGCAGTAGGAGAACGAGCTGCTGTATTCACTGTCGCAGACACGACCAAAGACTGGAGCTTTGTTCAGGCGGGTTGCACCTTTAACAATTTTTACACCCAGAGGTTTAGTCGGGTGTAATGGGTGTATATTTGAGGACTTAACATTCAAAACGGGCTAAGTACCATTTTCGACAAAAATTAGTTAGGTACATAGAAAGGTGCCAAAACATTAGGTCGAAGACATACTTAAAGTGCTATCTCCTAGTGATATTCATGCGCGCCGTATATCAGCACAATTAGATGGTTGGAGTTACATCAACGCATTTTAGTTATTGAAAATTTATATAATGATGTTCATAAGTGTTTTGTATTAATTTTACTGTTCGATTGCTTCTATTTACAACTTTCCTATAGTAAAAAATATGTGAATGCATTTGGATAGTTCCTTATTGTTCACTTGTTTGTCGCAGTGTACTGTTTTCGTCATTATCTCGAAACTTACCTTTCGGCACTTAGCCCCTTATGAATGTTAAGTCCTCATTTGTTTTAGATAGCCGAGGGCAGCGTATCGTACCCCGAGTGCAGATTTTTGACTGGACGCATAGGCATCTGCATATCCTGATGAATGACATGAAATAAAGCCCTACAATGGAGAAGTGACGGAATGAGAGAAGCTGAGGAAACAGGAGATCCCCGGGAATACTCGCCGGCCAGCGTCAATGTCTGCAACATTTCCCACATGGGAAAAATCCGGGCTGAATCCGCCGGGGATCGAACCCGGATTGCCTTAATGGTAGCCGAGGGTTCTGACCGCTCGGACACCGCGGCGATGTGTGTGTAGATGGACAGAGACCAAGGGTGTAAGAAGCGCAGAAAGTCCGCCTGAACGCTTTGGTATGGTTAAGTGTTATGGAGGTAAATGTAAATGCTTTGAGATATTTGGATGCAGACCAAGATTATAAGACGATACACCTCCTCTTTTAGCACATATTTAAGCAAATCAGCACAATGTTTGGAGCGTACTAAGATTTTTAATTACATTACATTTTGGTCATATAACCTTAATGCAGGTGTCCATTTCACACGTTATATAACAGACAATGAACTGGAAACTAAATGAATACTCTTAAATTCATTGTATTAGTTTTGCGAGATGATATCATTATTATCTTTATAATCAAAGAGTTTTGAAACATAACCTACAAAACATTAGCATTCTCCGTTCACTCTAAGTTAAGTTTTAGGATAAACAAAGCCAATTATAAACACACCTGTTCATTGGCTGCCGACCGCTGTGCACTGGGATCTTGCGTAAGAAATAGGTCTTTGTTATTTGTCGTGTACACATAAATTTACCACTCCGTCACTTAACGAGAGAGTGTTATTAACAAATATCTAAAATATACAGACTTTGTAAACACAATCTACGACGCTATATGTTTATTACTGTTATTATGGTTAGCGGACGACACGACCGTACAGTTGATTCACGAGTTGTTTAACGACTGACGTAATGTAAAACGTACGAGATTCTTGGTACACTTGCCAGTATTTAGAGATGGACGATACTCTGAAAATACCAAAAGTTTAGTTTAGTAATAATTACCACAGTAAAAAAAGTCAGAAATATCACAATCAGATATAGTGTTTTAGATTTTTCAAAGTATTTTTGGACCTTAAGGCTTCTGCCTACCTGGGAACGCGGCGGGAGCAAGGGTAGGGTTCTACATGTTAAACTAAATTCCGTATAGCTCTGTCACCCTTTGAGATATCGCTTTCGTATGAAAACCATTTTCTGCATTGATAAGAGGAGAATACTGTGACGTAAACGAAAATGTGAAAATAATTTTATGAGTACAGGGTTTCAAGTGTTTTATCGGCATGAAAACACTTATTTGCTCATAGTTGTCAGGGTATTGATATAACTTGCTAAAAGATTCCGTAGCAGTGTGGACCGTATCGTACTGAACAAAAAAGTCAGTGGTGGCATATATGTAGGTTTGAAAGTGACTGAGATATTTAGGAATATAATTTAACCTGTAACGCCCTATCCTTGCTGCCGCCGGAGCTCTGAGGTAGGCAGAGTCCTTAACGTGTTAATGTTGTGGTTTTTGCGAATGGTTTTTCCGTTTATCCGTTTTCCGTTCCAATTCGTCCGAACCAAAATTCCTTTATCTATTTCATTCCGTCCTCGCATCGGTTTATGTTTACATCGCTTGCAGATTAGGTTATGTGACGTTGGACGTGAGCAGTGAAAATGTATTGCATGGTTTTCTGAACGTGGATTTATGTCTTCATTAATAAACATACTGCGGCGATGTTTATAAGGCAAGAATAAAAATCTCGCATTACATTCTTTACAAAAAAAAATATATGTGTCGTTATTTATCGACAGATTGTATGGTGATTCATAAAATGTCATTTTTCCAATTCGAAGTACAGAATAATCCAGGAGGACTTATGGTGTTTTTATTGTGTGCATTATTATTTAGTAGTGTTTGGTTATCAAAGGTGTAGGAATTGGGTAGCCAGTATAGCAGTGTGGAATGTCCAGGAAACCTTGAGTACATGTGCAGAGCACTTATGCCAACAAGAACCTTGGAATAAAAATTACTTAAAGACCTAAACCAATCTAAACAACCAGAAATATTTCATTCAGTGTCTAAAATTTTAAATCATTAATTTATTTAGGATTCTGGGATCATGGAACATACTGAAAAATAATTTACTTAGCTGACAAAACATAAGTAGAGTAAGGTAGTTATGAGCCTTAATTTCGTATTACCACATCCTTGACAAATTATAAATAGCTTAAAAAAATACTTCACGAAAATTAAAAATTATGTTGCGAAATATTTAAATTAGATCAAGACCAATTAAAATCGATAATTGCTGGCAAATAACGTAAATAATTAAGCAAATAAAATTTTGTTACTGCGATCGTCCGTCTGGCTACTCAAATGTTCTTATATAGCTTCAAACACACATTATCTCTTGGCTAGATAAATATTAAAATTGTCCGCGGCTATACTCTAACTCTCTCGAGTGGTAGGCAAAGAGCTTCTAGGAAATATCAAGACTGATGAGTATATTTTGATAGCCATTCCAAAAGAAATCCAAAATCTTTACAATACGGGAATTTCAAAAGTCCGAGAAAAAAAGAAAACATCAATTTAGCTGGTAGAAAATAGTTTGACACATCTGAAGTTGTATGAAAAGATCGGCGTCATACCAGTCCTCACTTACGTCCGAAAGTGGTGATGGCGTCATACTAGGGTCAGCAGATTCTTTCTTGTTCACTCATATAAATTATTAGAGGTCTCGTGGACTCTTCTAAATATGCCCACGGCCATCCTAGCCTTCACTTACGTTTTTGGCCTTCAAAAACCAACAAAAATTGTTAGGATGGCACTAGCTTTAACGAAGCTAGCGATGCGCGGAGAAAATCGCGTCATTCCGACATCGAAGCTGGCCAAAAACTTTCCTAATCTCCGACCCCTCGCATTAAGCTTAACACAGCCCCTTTTGCATACCTATTGAGGTTTTACTGGGCTTTGAGAGTATGAAAACCAAATCGCGAGACGACTCAAAACACGAAAAAGAAAACAAAAAGAAATACATAATTCAAAATAAAAGAAATTAAAAATAAAATTAGAATTTTGGATGTGAGTCCTAGCCTTAAATAAAAAAATATGAATAAATAAAGCACCAAAGCTAACTAGGCAGGAGCATTCATTAACTAACTTATCTATCCAAAGAGAATTTAAGTTACATTAAATATCATGACAAATACAATGTAATCTCAAAGACAATATAACCTGAAAAGAAAGTGTTAAAAGAAAATAATTTAGTACACAAGTATCATAATTAGCATACCAAATCTACTCTTTCTATAGCCAAATGCTATAGACTTTACAGTAAGTTTAATCACGCATTTCGTTGACAACTTTTTTCTGCGTGTAGTACAAAATTTTCGTTACGTTAGTACCAGAATATTTTAATGCGATCGTTAGTCGTGGCTTGATAATTACAATTAAATTTTGAAATATACTGTAATTGCTCATGATGTCAATATTTTTATCAAGTTTTTATGTAATTTTTGTTTCCGTACGTCGATAACACGTACGGAATTTTCACGCGATATTGTTTTAATGTATAGGACGTTGTTTTTTCCTGTGATACCGACTGTACACAGTTTTGTCGGTTGGAAATAGTACGTCGGCGCGCTGCACAAATTGAGCCAATTAGAATCTAGTGATGTGTTATGATATTATATTATTTGTTTACATCAGAACTTAACTTAGAGTGAACGGATAATAGAAAATCGTAACACATGTAATAACTTCATTTTACACATATCCTGGATGAAACTGAATAAAATATTTCGTATTTATCAGACGTTCTCCTCTCTGGTTGAAAACTAGAAAAGCCAAAATATTTTAAAACGCATATACTTGGAATATCTTTCGAAAATAGTGCCAACATATGTTTTGACAACTTCTACACCCAAACTACTCCTACTCGCAGAAGTGGTGTAACCATTGTAACACCCGGGTGTGGACGTTGTAGTTACACCTGCCGCGGAACGCTTTGTTTGAAACAACAAAAACGTCACTTCCGGCGACAAAAACGCGAAGTTGCAGTTTGGGTGTAGAAGTTGTAAAAGTTGCAGCTATACTCTGTCCTCTCTAAGGTTGCAGCAGAAATAAAAATTGCTAACGAAATAAATCAAAGCACTTTAATTATACCTTTATTCCACATATTGTGACTGTGCCGTAACAGTTACCTCGTATTTGTCAATATTTCAAAAGAAATGTATGCAGGTCAAAAATGTAATTGTCATTCACTCGAATGAATTAGCTGCAACCTTAGAATGGATAGAGTATATGTGTAAACCGCCTAAACAAAGCTTGGGTTGGCTAATCAACGAGGGGAAGACAAGCGTCAGTTAAGGCGGCTGCCTACCCCACGCTTCAAATGCGTTGCAGCGTGTTCGTAAACAGGTTTTTTTCTACGTAATTATTCCACGTGTGCCCACTGTACCAACGTACGAAAAGAAAACAAACTTCAGGCAAGGTCGGAACCTCATTGTTAAGACGCCACGCTCATTACAAACACTGTTTCTAAGCCCTCCAACATTGCTAAAAACGGTCTTTTCAGACTTCCGTACTTCAAAATGTACTAACCGGATGTAAGTGAAACTCAGATTGCGACCTGCACTGAACTTATTCGCAGATTTTCCACCAATAAAATTATATGGTCACCGCTTAGTGTCCCATTGTAAAAACCGTTCGGCGGGAAGCTTGCACGCTAGTTCAGCGCTTGGCTCGTTGAGGCGACGCGGCATTTGATGCGCGCTTCAAGGTCGACCTTACTGCTCCGTCGCTTTTGAGCCTCTCACGTGCGATTGAGGCAGGGAAACAGGTAGGCAGTAATGGCTAGACTGACATGTGCGTCAACAACCGCATCGTCTTTATGCGCGAAAACGGCGTCGAGTGCTTCGGTCGTTGGCGTTTTTTCTATATGACTTTAAGCGGTGATCCTACTTTTTTATTTGCGGAAAGTACGTAGTAAAATCCGGGGCATGCATCTCTATTTCGTTTTTACGATACCTATTTATACTTTTTAACGCGACAGCAGTCTGAGCAAGCCGTTTTCAGCTATTTTGAGCTGCCCCGAAAACATGTTCGTACAACAAGATGCTCTGTAAATTACAGTAAGTAGCGGTGAATTTGCACACGTGGGGTGACCATGAAAAAAATTTATACTATTTTTATTTTTCATAATCAGTGTCAACTTGGATTAAATGTCAATTAAGATGCATGTGGGTATTTACCATTCGGTAACTATCACAAGTAAATTTCTATATTCAGGTCTATACCACATATGTGAAAAATTATTTTCCATAATATTATACAGCAACCCCGTGTATCTCAGTCACCCTCACATATAGTAAAAAAGAAATGTATTCAGTAAACGAACGATACTACTTGTTCCTTCTACAAAACCGATTCTTTTATAAATAATTCTGACAGTACCGACAGTCAAACTGGACTGTTCATATTTTTACAGAAGTGTAGGATTCCCACAAATATTTCCTTTCTATGAGACAACCGTAAGTAACCCTGCTGGGAACAATCTAGATAGCAATGACAAACTATATCGGACTGTTGTCTTTATACTAACAAAGGTATAGTCCTTACAACCACGGTCTTAGAATTACAGGTATGGACGCTAGCCTCTCTACCAATGCTATTGAGTTGACCCTGTTCTGACTGAAAGCGCCACTAGCAATGAAGTGTCGTTTTAAAATTGCAATACCGGGTCGTACTACATCATATCCTAGCAGTTCCGACATGTGCCTGCTCCTTGTAGATCCATTTACACAATGTTAAAACAACACCAGAGTGTCAGTGGCGCCAATCTGTCATAAGAGGGTCAATTTTCTACTCAAAGTGTCCAGACATGTTCCTCTATAGCCGTGCTTACAACAATATTTTTATATTTTAACCCCCGACGCAAAAAATAAGGGTGTTATAGGTTTGACATGTCGGTGTGTTGTGTGCTTGTCTGTGGCATTGTAGCTCCTAAACGAATGGACCAATTTGGATGCCTTTTTTTTTTTTTTTTAAAGCTGACGTCATTGAGATGGGTTTTAGCAATGATTCAAGGAAATATGTTAAGCCGTTTAAAGATAATGAGCTCTTTTATACTTTTTATCTATTTATTCCAGGAAGTGATGCTTCGCAACGATGCACTGAATGCAGCTACATAATCATTGTTGTCATTTTCATTGTAAACTATGAATGCCAGACATGTAATAGTTACGGTAATGCGTTTCATAATCTTTGCAGTTTAGCTAAAGCAGATTTGTAATGAGGATTATTAAATTACTTTCTTTGATTAAGATCAAAAATTGCAACACGCTGCAAAGATTTACACGCTTAAGCGTTGCTCTAGAGTTTCGTTAGATAGTGAAATACTGGTATTCCTAGCATTTATTGTTTGACGTAAACTACGTTCTACGTCCCTTTTTTTTAGATCTCTGCAAAGTCTTTGTCAACGCATACCTCTCCTAACGACGCTGTCTGTCTTGTGGACTTTCTTGACTGCGCAGTTCAGACATTTGGGTAGCTCCAGATAGCAAAAACTGTTGCATTTTAGGAGTGTAATCTTCAGGCTGCATTTATTTGTGCCTCTTGGCTTCATTTTGAGCTTTTATAGTTTTTCTCCCAATCCCCGTGTTAAACACTTTCACTTAAGCTTACAAAAATATAATGAGAAACTATTAAAATAAACTTAAGAGTTATTAAATTCTGCAACCGTAAACTAACTCTACGAAATATTCACCTAAACATAAAAGAATTACTATTGTCATCTAACCTAATATTTTTTGTTTTGTAATCAATGCGAACCGATAACTTATTAACAAACAAAATATTAAAGAAAACAAAAGCAGTACAAATAACACATTCATATCGAAACTCAAAACGTACGTTGTTGCACTACTGAAATCTTTAACGATATTTAGTGTATGCGAGTAATTTAAAAAGAATGAAATAAAAGAAAAATTATAAATTTTATGTAACTCCCGACATAAAAATAACTCTAAAAAGTAAAAAAAATTAATTTCTCTCTTGGCATTTTAACTTCATTAAAAGTACCTACTAATATTTTGATGATGAGCGTCGTCACGTCGAGGGACCGCTAATTAAATTAAATTAAAAAAAGAAATCACACTAAAAGAATATTGATAATGATAAAAGTATGGATACTACAACGACATACTCTATGATAGCAACGTTGTGATGTAACAAAACAATAATTATCCATTCGTTTAGTATTCAGTCTTGATTAATAATTAAATCTGAAAAATTCGCAAAATAGACACAACCATCAACGACATCAGCCTGACGTGACTGTCCGTTCGGTTCGCCGCATTCTGTGACGAACCCGCCCCCCTTTCCAAATATCGTGCATCACGCGGCTCTAAAGTGAACGCCTCTTATATAATTGGTACAATATCGAAACACTGCGTGAACTTAGTAGACCTTGTAAGACTGATGTACAAAGTTCATGCGTACAATTTGAAACTAGTAGACATTTTCTATTTTATCTACCTATGTATAACTAATTATACTTCTTCACATTGTGGTCCCCTGCCTTGACGCTCATCATCAAAACGTTGATAGATACTTTTAATGAAGTTAAAAGACCAAGAGAGAAATTTTTTTTTTTACATTTTTTAGTTTTTTATGTCAGCGTTACTTTTTTTTTTTTTTAATTTTGCTTTATTCAGTTTATATAACTAAATATAGCGGCGAACTGTTATCAAGAGTCTCGCCTGGAGGACGGGCTAATGACGACAACACTGCAATCAGGCATCGTATTGAGGAAAATAGTAGTTATATATTTGTATGAAATGGCGTTAGTTTTGTGGACGGTACTTTGGAGTCAATATCCTCTTACGGAAAAAATTTCCCTCCATCAGTTTGCCCATAGTTGCACTTTAAATTCAAAATGTTTACGTTATCAGTTCTTATAAGCTGCAAAAACAATGCAAATAAATTAATTAAATAATTCTTACTGGAACTACATGTCACGGGCTTCACATGTTTTAAAATCAATAACAATCCTGATTTATGCTTTAAAAATCGATAAAAGAGGCTAAAGAACTCAAATTTCAGAAGTTATCGTAAATACAAAAATGTTTTGCAATGGATTTTAAAACGTGTGGAGCAGTAGTCAAAGACATGTAGCTTCGACAAACTGTACTATTGTGGACATACGCCATTATGATATAGCAGTGGCGTATGTCCACAATAGTACAGTTTGTCATTCTGTCCCATTGCAAGAAACATTCAAACACGTGTAGTGTCAATGTGCATTTTTAAATTAATTCATAATAGTTGGTTTTTGCAGCTTGTAAGAACTAAAAAACGTGCAAATTTGGATTTTTAAGTGCCACTATGGGGAAACTGATTGAGTTATTTTTTTGTAAGAAGAAAATTTACTCCTAAGTAACGTCTAAAAGACTAACATTATTTTATACAAATATAAAATTACGAATTTTGACCACTTCTCGACTCTTAAGCACTAACCAAAATCTCTCTAAAAAATAACATGCACTCCAGACCACGGTCGTAGAAGAACAGGTCTGGAAACTCGCCTGGATATTTGACCCCCTTGTTGTATGGCTGTAGTTCACCAAGTTACCGAGAATATTGTGTTTTATTGGCGCTGATGTTACGGCGGTCGGACTAAACTCCGCCCACTTCCTTTCCGCTAAGATAAACAATTTATCAAAACGTATTTTTTATCAATTTATGAAATACTTTCTTCGCTCACAAATTTAAGGAAAGGCTCCAGCATTCTTTATTTACTTTAGAAATTTAACAATGGAAAAAAGTGGGCAGAGTTTGAGTCCGACCGCCCGAATTACAGTGCCAAAAAGTACGACATTCTCGGTAACTTGACGAACTACAGCCAAACAACAAGGGGGTCAAGCAAAATACATTGTTAGATAGGCGAGTGTCCAGACCTGTTCTTCTACGGCCGTGCTCCAGACATAAAACTGCAAAGGCGAAACTCCTCTAGCGACCCACGGAGCCGCGGTGGCCGAATGGTCAGACCATTCGTCTCCCATCAAGGCGATCCACGTTCGTTTCCCGGCGGGGTAGGTCCCCGGGTTTTCGCATGTGGGAATCGTGCCGGACGATACCATTGGTCGCCAGGTTTTCTCGGGGACCTCCCGTTTCCCCGTCCTTTCGTTCCAGCGCTGCTCCATACACACTTCATGTCACCCCTCACCATCGCTAAGGACCTCGATGTTAAGTGCTGACCAAAGTCTCTCACCCACTCTAGCGACCCACATGTTGACGGATGCATATCTCGGACACGGGCAGTTTAAGAGGAGTGCTCACCTGGCGCATATACGGTGTTGTATGTCGTAGCGAATCACGCATATTCTTTCTCATGCGATACCGTTTAAGTTATTCATTATGCCTGTATACAAACAAACGTCATACTTGAAACTATGCGTCTATGATTTTAAGAATTCAGCATGCTTGTGCTTGTTATAAACATGATGATTTGCTCTCTCAAAATGACTGAAAAAGGACTTTTTTTTTACTTCGAAAAAACCACCTAAATTCGTGAATTGCAAAACAATATGCATGCGTTAGCTCCCAGTTCACACTATACAAAATTAAATTTTTGGGGGCACTGATTAAAGTCCCATAGTAAAAATACTACAACAAAAACCTCGCATGCAAGATTGGTGTACTTGTTATAGAGATAATATGCTTCTCGTCGCAATTGCTGCTCTGGCTCTTATCGATTCGCTGTTCCCACGCATCAAACGTGGAAATTAAAAACCGGTGAAGGGAGGTGGAGAGTCGGTAAATTTTTCCCCGAACATTAATACAGGCAGCGAAAATAAGTAGGTAGCTGCTGAGCAGAGTGGTTAGAATGCGTCGAGTGACCCCCTTCCTCACCATCCGTGCCTCATTCTCTTCCGCCGCCTTTCCCGGCACCATCAACTACCAGCTGCTTCGTCGTGTCCTCGACGTCTTCGAGCTCCTCAGACTGCGGTGGACCTCGTTATCGGAGTCTCTTCCGCCGCGCTTCCGACATTCTTTGATCGCCGATAATACTTTACATCTCAACGCACTCCGTCCCCATTTTTTCCTCTCTAGCCGACGGGTCTGTATTTACAACATCCCCTCGGGTGGCCGAGGCAGCGTTCCGCCTTATTTCCGATTACCGAAGAGCGAGTAAAACCGTAAAATGCCACCTTTATCCCTCCCTCAGAAATAACGTCAATGAGAGTATTTTCTACATTAAAAAAGAAAAAGTATGCCAACTACGAGCAGGCGAAATTAATATAATTTCGTCGTAACAGTCGGGCCGAGACCCCTAAGGCTGGACTAATTAAGGCCCCATCGCGGTCATTATGTCGCGCGGCGAGCTAATTCCGAACGTGCCCCGCCAGAGCGTTTAGGGTCGTGTCTGCTTGGTCCGTTGATTTATTAGCGCGTTTAGCCCGCGCGATATTTCAGGCGTGTTGAAAAAAAAAAAAAAAAGAAGAAGAAAGCAATTGGAGGGAGGGGTTGATTCCTGTCGCCCCCCGAGGGTTTTAATTAATGGGTTTTCAGTTACGAGTTGATGCTGATGGGCGCTAATGCGTCTTGTGGTCCCCAGGTTTCAATGAACCGCCACCCCTCGCCTATCACTCTCGCCTTGGGGTCCGAACTCCCCTGGTATCTGATCGGACTGGGCGCCTACGGAGGCGTTGATTGGTCGAGCACTCTCAGACAAGTATTTACGAGAGCGAGTTACCTATCTTCAGGAGCACTCGAGTTATGGAAGAAAGTTTATGCTCTTGCCAGATACCCAGGGGAAATGTGACTGAAAACTTCAAGAAGTCCGATTAAGTGAGGCGACACAGTGGAAACATGGTATGATTTTTGAAAAAACTGTGCAATTGGAGTGCATGACTGGATTAAGTTTCTTGGACAAATTCCATTGCGATATAGAGTAAAGTATACTCTGCTTATTTATGTATTTTTGTTATCTTTAGTCTTCTTTGACGGTCACCTATATTGCAGTGGAGTATGTCCAAGACTCTAAATCCAATAACAATGTAGATCCGCGTCCTATAGTATCCTGGTTTCATTCCCAGTTCGTACATGGTGATTTTTAGTTTTCCGAGAATTCTCAGCTGCTTCCTAACCCTAGGTCATGGCATGTTCATTCTACGTTTTCCTGTGTGTCAAAGCCTTTGTTTCCGTGGTGCCACGGTTCGTACAGAGGCTAGAGAACTCGCCTCCCACCAAGACGAATCGGGCTCGATTTCTGGCGGGATCGGTCTCCAGGTTTTCGTTTGTTGGAATCGTGCCGGACGATGCCGCTGGTCGGCGGGATCTCTGGTTTCCCTCACCCCTCATTCAATCACTGTTCACTACTCACCTCATGTCCCCCCTCCCCCCAACCAGCGCTAAACACCTACACTTTAAGTGCTGACCAAAAACTCTTCTCGTCCTTCACTCCATTTCTGCATGCATTGTCATCGCTGTCGGCTACACATTAAAAGTGAGAGTACGTCGCCATCTTAATTTTTTATATTTTGAGTCATAACTTTTTCTGCGTCTATTTATGGAACTTTAACCCAACTTCAAGATATAATACATACTGACGAAATTTTAGGCTCCACAAACATTTGTTTGCAGTTACTTCTGTTACAGATCTAATTGCAGATTAGAATAACTTCCTAACTTCAATTGGATCCGTATGCTCAACGACGACAATGCAAACACAGATTTACGATACCAAAATCGCTTTACTATGTATTATATTCTGCAGTAAGTTTAAAGCTCCATACATTTACCCGAAATGAAAAGTTAAGCACAAAATTAAAAAATTTCTAGATGGCGACGTTCTCTAACACTGAAGATGTGCTCTATGGTCGTCCGAGCATGTCTTGCAACGCTCCCCTGGTAACGATCAAGGGAAACCATCCCCAAAACATCACCAAGACAACGCGACTAAAACTGTCTCTACCTAGACAATTATTGGATTTTGTTTTCAAACATGAAATCTTTGCCTGAGGCAACCAGAAAAAATATACGATAAAGAAGAACAAACTTTAAACAATATCAAAATTTATTAATTACTTGCAATTCCAAATACAAATATATCATAAATATTATACTATCATTGTATCTATTAACTGTCATACACAAAATATACCAAAAAATTCATTAATTTATGGCTTTACAGATGCCATACATAAAACAGAAATAAAAATTACTTGGCCTCAGTAAATACTTCTCTAGAATTACATTAAAAATTACTTGGCCTCCAAAATTTAAACAGTAAAGTATTTCTCTAGAATTATATTAAAAATACTAAGCCTCCAAAATTCAAAAAGTAAGTATTTTTCTGGAATTACATTAAAAATACTTGGCCTCCAAAATTTAACAGTAAATACATTGAATCTATGGTCGCACATGAACCAACCTTAATTTAAAACAGTAAAACAATTCTGGCTAGTACTTAACTTAACTGTGGCACCAACAGAATTTCCGCCCAGGAAAACGATTCTGAAAACTTAAAGTCTCTTCTCTCTGCCTCCGAGTCCGAGAATCTCTCAACCAGAGCCTCCTCCCTTCTCTCTATTACATGTTGTTACAAACTGATTTTTCTTGTACGTCGTTTTTATATTGGGGGTTCCTAAGTTATTATTATTTTGGGGGGTTTCACTCAGATGGTAGCTACACTGTGGGTTTATTTAGATATTATTTAGGGTTAAATGACTTTAAGACAGTTATGGTTAAACGGGCATTTATTATACTACAGTGGCAGGTACTCTGAATACAAAATAG
>PNEQ01129626.1:0-29975 GCA_003012365.1 Medauroidea extradentata
AAAAAAAAAAAAAAAAAAAAAAAAAAAAAAAAAAAAAAAAAAAAAAAAAAAAAAAAAAAAAAAAAAAAAAAAAAAAAAAAAAAAAAAAAAAAAAAAAAAAAAAAAAAAAAAAAAAAAAAAAAAAAAAAAAAAAAAAAAAAAAACAAATTCTAAAAGAAAATAAGAGTAATTTAAGCAAGATTTGTACATTACATATTAGTAAATCCCATACATATTTTGCAATACTTACGCAATATAACCCTGCCGGTGTGCAGCTGATAATGGATATTGAAGAGACCAGTACGAAAAACAGAAACGTAATGGTAAATCTTTAATAGATTTGCACCAGTTATATTTTCAAATGTAATGTTAAGGGCGTTCACGTGGCAAAATTGCATAATTTTTCGTTTGTACGGCATAGTGTTCCTTTTACAAACGTTGCTTGTGACAACGTCCTCCAGTTGTGAATATTTTTTTAGCTCCCACAGTTTTCCCATAGTGACATGTCAAAGTCAGAATTTGCAAGTTGCCGGAACATAGGTTTAACAAAAAATAAGTGAGTTACTCCAATGAAATAATTTATACTATAATTATATATTATAGGCCTTATGCTAAAAGATTTAAAAACACACCAGAAAATTCCTTTGTACATTTAAAAAAATCTGAAAATTAAGACAATTTTCTTTATTAATGGCTATTTAAAAAAAAAAAAAAAAGCAGAAGGACTTTGTTGTGTGTTTTTTAATATTTAAGCATATGGTCCATAATGTATAATGTCAGTTTAAATTATTTCATTCGAGTAAGTCACTTGGCTTGGGTTATTTCTGTGTTGCCGTAACTTCCAAATTCTGACTTTGACATGCCACTATGGGAAATGTATGGCATACTAACAAATGTTTACAAGTGGTAAGTGTAGTCACAAGTAACATATATAAAACGAACACTGTGTGGTGCAAATATAAAATTATTAATTTTTTCCACGTGAACACACTTCAAGTAGGTAAACCCAAAATACCGACTTATTGTTTGATTCCAGAGAAATTTCTTCATGGAGTGTCTATTGCTACACGGTATACTTGAGCCAGTGCATACTGTTGAAACTTATTATCTATTTAATTAGAATTGCTACATGTTCCACGTTATGTTTAAAAAGTATGCAAAGATGATTTTGCCGTTGCTTTACAACATTTTCTTTGGTGTTAAGTCACAAAATTATGAAGAAGAAAAAACTTAAAATACAGAGACAATTATTTGACATTTGAACATGGTTAAGGTGGCCGGCTGTTCAGGACGCCGAGCGACTTGTAGAGCTTCGGCCGTTATAAGATTATACGAAAACTTCTCGACGTGGATGAGTGATGTCTTATGAACAGCATTCGAACATTGTTATAGACTGAGCACTCAGAGAAACTTGTAATTAATTAAAAACATGTTTTGTTGGGTTAATAGCTGTTAACTTTTGAGAATGTTGAAACGGTTACACTGGTTTTCAGTTACATGTAAGTTTTCATATTGAAAAATAGAAAAGATTGCTGCCAAACGGACGAAAGAAAACTTTATGCAGTGCTTACTTTATTGTGAACGGCCTATACACCTGTGCATACCCACTGCAGGTTCAGCGCTACTCGTGAGGCCGAAAATGAAGGAAATGGATAACTTTACGGTCATTTTTGGTACGAATATCTCGGCACCGAATCTTTTATAATGTATAGGCGGTATGATACACTTTTAACTTTAATATTGCGTAAATAAATAACAGGGTCGCCATTGAATGTCTCATAAGGGCTAGTTGTCGGCGAGAAGACTGTATGTCGGTGCAGTGACTTGCGCCTAGAGGCTAGGGCACAGAATAGTTTGGAATACAGAAGGGAAATAGCCAATAGGACAGCGAGCTCAGTCACACACGCCAGCAAAATGGCTTCCCTGGCCAGCAACATGGCGGATAAGCCTATGGCCAATCAGCGTAAGACGGCTGCCCTGCTAGCTGGTAGCCAGGACACCTGTAGTAACATGCAGGAGCCAAACATACACAGGGCTGGTATCAACAACCTCGGGCAGCCAATAAGCGGCTAAGTTCGCCCTATCAAACGAGCCGCCACGTCATTTCGCGTCTGTATTACTATCTAGTCTGTGGCTAGGTGAGACGTGATGCATACGTTGTGTCGCCCTTACCAGTTCTACACTCCTAAACCTCGCTGGGTCGTGGTTGTCGCAGTTGATAGAGCACTCGCCGCCCACTAAGGCCAACGGGGCTCGATTCCCGGCGGTTTCCATCCGCGGATTTTTCTCATGTGGGAATCGTGCCGCTAGTTGGCGATTTTCTCGAGGATCTCCCGTCTCCCCCACCCACCCCAGGTCAATTGTACTCTAAAACAAAATCACAGAAACGTGCATTGGACTTTACTACATACTTTCCACAAATAAAATAACAGGTTCATCGCTTGAAGTCCCGTTGAAAAACACATTATACGAAAACACTGCACGCTAGTTTAGTCCTTCGCTCCTAGAAGCGATGATGTGTTTGACGAACGTGTTATATTCGCCTTATCACCTTCCCCGTTTCCGTGCCTCAAACGTATAAATACTCAGGTACACTAACTGTTGAAGTGTGTGGCTGTGTGCAGGAAGGAGCAGCCAGGCTGGAAGTGGCACCACTACCACAAGAGTCCTCCGCTGTCTACAATCTCTGTAGGCTTCGTGATCTCTGACTTGGAGCACATCGTGTCGCAGCAAGGAGATGACGGCGCCACAGGTACATTATATATCCCCAACATTACTCCTTGCATGAACCAATTACATTCCCTTTCAAATTACCTTCCAAGGTTACCGAATTCAGTGCCATGTAAAGTCATGTTTAAGTCACCTCAGTAGCAGTTTTGTCTTTCAGTTTATTGAACTTCCTGAATTACTTGAAATATTTTGGTTTAGAACATGTTCTACCCTTTCTTGAATCTAAACGTCCACGTGTGATAAAAGGTTACCAAATAATTTTTTTTATGAAAGCACATTTAAGTTTGATTGACACATTGAAATATGTTAAAAACAAATACTCACAGTATTTGTTTCGCGTGACATAAATATAAATAATAAGAGTTTATTTGTTTTTAGCGTATTATTTTCGTGTTTTGCAAATGTAGATAACTTTAAGCAGGTACGTTATTTTTCAGATGTACAATACGTTTCAATTGATTGAATGGCTAAAATGTGATTCTCATTATTCCATCCAATATGTTGAATACAAGTAATTGAATGCAATAAATATGTGATCTAAAGAACGTATATTGATAGTGTAATTGCGCCAGGTTGAAAGAAACGAAGCTGTTAACCAAACGAGATGACGCAATGGTAATACGACGGACTCGCATTCTGGAGGACATATGTTCAATTTCCTGCTCCGGCTACGCTCATTTAAGTTTTCCTTGAGTTTCTGGAAATCACTTCAGGTGATCGCTGGGGTGATTCCTGAACACAGGTTAGTTCATGTTCCTCTTGCAGTTCCTGTCATTGTGTCACGTTATGCGTCACGTGACGGACTGTAACTATAAATATTTTACCCGCGACAATGTTTACAGAATACATATAGATATTGATGATATTTCTTGCTCTACATGTTGATGTACAATACATTTTACTTTGTTAGGTAATAAATTACTTCCATCACATCTGACATTTTTGGAAGATAGTAAAACTACACTTTTTATCTCCCAACAAAAGTCATATTATGTACATAGAAATAACGTATTATCTAATAATGTAAAAATTTGTAGTAAAGTAGCATTTCGAGTTTAGAGCATTAAATTTCAACAATTTTGATAAACCCTTGTGAATGATAGAAGGAAGGGAACACATTGTGAATTAAATATGGCCGTGCACCATTCCCTTTAAGGTGGCAGGTTCTTATTTATGCTCTGCCTACGAGTTTCATTTTTGTTTTAATCCTGAAAGGGACAGATATCGCAAAAAAAGTTACATAGAAATGTTGAAGATTGTTTGTACCATTTAGCATTTTATTTTCAGAGCTTAAGTTTATATAACTGGGTCTAACTAACCAGATTACTAATTTTTCTTAAAACCAATTATTAGTCAAAATTATGAAAACTTATGATTTGAATCAATTTGGCTACATAGAGCCAATAGTTTCCAACATTTCTATGTAACAGTTCTGCGATAGCTGTTCCCTCTCGATATTTTAAAACTAGAACTTATTAAATAATGTAAATAGGGACTCGAGGCCTGTAGACTAAGCTGTTAAGTGTTGTGATGTTGGCAGCGATACGTATCTACGGACGGCCACACTTTCTTAGCCAGCTGAAGGGCGCCGCAGAGTTGGCACCATCTGTGCTGGACTTCCTACAGCGATATTTGGGCCTCAACTATGCCTCTACCAAGCTGGACCTGGTGGCTCTACCTCACCTGCAGGCTGACGACCCTGCCGACCACTGGGGGCTCGTCCTCTTCAAGTAAGCCTCACACACTATACCTAGCATTTACCACTACATTCGGACGGCATTATGCAGAAAGGAACCAACCCACAAAATAATAGAGTTTGAGGAAATCATGCCAGGCAGAAGGAGAATGTATGGAGTACATCCTAGAAAAAGAACAAGTACTAAATCACAATATTTGGTGGAAAAATATGAGTCCAGAAAAACGGCTTACACAAGTTTTGGATACACGCAGTAAACTTTGACCTTGAATATCTTAGGTCTATTAAACTGTTGGTTGGTTCGTTTCTGCTTAATGCCGTCCATTTTACCTATAGTTGTGATTAGAGAAGATGGTTTATCACGGAAAAATTGACTGTTTGTTGGATTTCAACACACGTTCAGCTTATGAAAAAAAAAAAAAAAAAAAATACTGGCTTTTCCTTGTACGTGAGCTGTTACCCTATTAGACTAAACTAATAAGAATCCCGCTATGGTAATATTCGGTACCTGGCTATTGTTGGTCTGCAGGCAGCTACGTTATATCATACTTATATCAACCAATAATACACGTCAGAGGAAACTACAGTGTTTGCAGGGGTATGTTGGCACTAAAAAACTTTCGCGATTTGCCATCGTGTCTAGTTATAACTAGAGAGGCTAATTGTTCGGGACAAGTTGACTAACGAAGCGTTGTAAGTCCCGAGGTAAACATTGCTTAAGTGCTCTGTCTGTCAATATATTGCAACCATGGATATTAAATTGTGAGAGAACATTGAAACTAAGAATTTCTACATGGACAAATTTCAGTGATAACATTTCAAATAAGTATTAGAAATCTCTCGAAGACTACTGCTAAGGGAGAAAATGTGCAAAAATTAAATTGTGTGTGTGTTAAGATGTCTGATGAAGACTTATGCAGACGTGTGCGGGGTGTGTGTGTGCAGGGAGAGTGACCTGGTTGGAGAAACAATGGTGTGGCGTCTCGCCCAGGAGGTGTCCACTCAGTGGGTGGGACACTTCACTACACCACATTGGTGGAACTATGCGCAGATGAACCAAGCACTTGTCAACTACCTCGTCAATGCCTTCTCCATGCAGGTAACCGCTCAACGCTTCATTCGCATATTGTTGTATTAAGGGGGTAACTTTATAGGCTATACATATATATTACTTAATTTATATATATATATATGTATGTGTGTGTGTCTTTTATGCTTTTTCTACATATTAGTAATGTTTATTGTTAAATTGGGACATTCAGTCATAACCCACGACAGTATTTAATACATTTTCGTAAGGTTAAGTATGCTTTATGTCATCCGTAATTACTATTGTGAGACTGAAATCCATAACACCATTCTTAGGGCCAGTGATTTTTGGTGAAAAGAATTTGCAATAATTTATTCCAATGCCTTGTTAGCTCATCTGCAGTCCTGATTCATGATCAGTGAATGAAGATGGCCGTAATTCGCCTCCCACCAAGGCGATCCGGGTTCGACTCCCGGCGGGGTCGGTCCCCAGATTTTCGCACGTGGGAATCGTGCCGGACGATGGTCGGCGGGTTTTCTCGGGGATCTCCCGTTTCCCCAGCCCCTTCATTCCGGCGCTGCTCCATACCCACCTCATGTCACCCTCGCCAGCGCTAAAGACTTTGCTGTTGAGCCACAGAATACTTAGGAATACAGAAGTGAAATATCCGGTAGGCCAGAGAACTCAGTCATACACGCCAGCAAAATGGCTTCCCTGGCCAGCAACATGTCGGATAAGCATACGGCCAATCAGCGTAAGGCAGCTGCCCTGCTAGCCGGTAGCCTGGCTAATTGGAATCCTGCAGTAACATGCAGGAACCAAACATACACGGGGCTGGTATCAACAACCTAGAGCAGCCAGTAAGTGGCAAAGTTCGCCAGTATCAGAAGAGCCGCCACGTCATTTCACGTCTGTTTTACTATCTAGTCTGTGGTTGAGCGCTGACAAAATCTCTCACACGACAGTAATTGGACGTCTTTGACTCACAGACGTGTGGTGTCGCAGTAATCTTGTTTTGATTGCCACATTTAAGGGCGCGGTCCACCACAATTTTCATCACTATTTTTTTTATTTGTTCTACATATTTTTTTTCTTATTGTAGACACAAAATGTGACTAAATTTGGCTCTTATGGAATTTTTTTTATCTCTCATAGTTTTCACTTAATGGCTTGTTAAAGTCATATTTTGCGTATTTCCGTTTTAACGACTACACTAAAACCAACGGATATACCAAACTTAAAAAAATCACAGCGGATAAAGACATTGCAGGCTGCAATGTCATGCTCATAAAAATAAAGAATAAAAATTATTTGAATTTTAAAAAATACTGGAACTGAAAATAAAAATTTAAAAAAATGCAATAGTTCAAATAATTTTTATTCTTTATTTTTATGAGCATGCCATTGTAGCCTGCAATGTCTTTATCCACTGTGATTTTTTTAAGTTTGGTATATCAGTTGGTTTTAGAGTAGTCGTTGAACCGGAAACATGCAAAATATGACTTTAACAAGCCATTACGCGAAAACTATGAGATATAAAAATATTTCATAAGAGCCAAATTTAGTCACATTTTGTGTCTTAAATAAGAAAAAAATCTCTGGTACAAATAACAATAACAAAATTGTGATGAAAATTGCGGTAGACCGCGCCCTTAAATGAGCAACGCCTCTATTCCAATACATTATGCCAATAACCATGAATAGGGACAGAAATTTTTGGTGAAAAGGTTTTTGCCCCACTTTGTTTCAGTGTCTTACGTGTACACCTGTAGCTCAACTTCATGGCTATTGAGTGTTTTTGTGCATTGTCGTTATTCATTTGACTGTGCCAATCAGTATACGGGTAACTACGACACAACACGTCTGTGATTTGTGGGTTTAACCTCAAGACGCTGGGTGTTAAGGCATCCAATCACTGATCACAAAGCAGAGATGCAGGTGCGCACGTAAGGCACGGAAACAAAGTGCTGCAAAAAATCTTTTCGCGATATTTCCTGTCTCTAACCATGAAACAGAGATGGAAATGTACACGTAAAACATTGAAACAAATTGTTGCAAACTTCTTTTCACCAAATATAACTGGCTTTTAACATTCTTGTTGGCATTCCGAACACACCGTTCACTATCATGGTACTGTACTGGTGAAATCCTGTTTGACTCGATCAAGATAGTCTTCTCAAAACACGCAGAAGTAACGAGTGCTGGCGTAAATGTTAGTAGGATTGTAACAGTTCTTGCGTTTGCATTGTTGCAGTGGAAGAACCAGTACACATGGGCGCAAGGATACCATCTCTACTACGGATATGGCCAGCGTTACCCGTTCCCAAACCTGGGTACCCAGGAGAACACCAAGGCCGGCAAATGTAAGACAGAAAACAATTGATTTTAAAATATAATATCCGTGGTATGGTGTATAATGCCAAATCTTCCTTTGACTCAGCATTTAACGGAGTTTTATTGTGTTAACAACACTAATAATTCTCAATGTATTAATTTAAAGATTAGTTTTTCAACCTGAAATGTTTTTACGAAGAATGTCTTAAAGATTACTATTATAAGAGAGGATTATTTATCGCGGGAAAATTTGACTGTTTGCTGGGTTTCAACGCTAGTTCAGTTTACCAGAATATTACTGGCTTTCACTTTTATGTAGAGCTGTTGCCCTATTTGACTGAGCCAATATGAATCCCGCAGTTGTAATATTTGATGCATGTTATTGGTCTGCAGACAGCTACATAGTGTCAGACGTATAACACCCAATCATATATGTAGTAATTAACTACAGTGTTTTCAAGGGTGTGTTGACACAAAACATTTTCGCGATATATCATCCTCTCTAACTGTCGTACAAAAATCGTTGCTGTGTTTATGTTTTTTTATACTTGGTCCAATATGTAGACCCACGAGTTTGACGCAAAACATTTTTTGCACAATTTTGTTTTAGTGCCTTACTTGCTTCATGGTTATTGGCAGCGTGTCTTTGTTCAGACACGTCTCTCATTTGACTGCACCAATCAGAATAAGGTTATTGTGACCCCATACGTCTGTTATTGGCCAGTAAAAAACCCAAGACAACTGAGAATCAAACATCCGATCACTGCCCATGAGGCATAGCTACAGACGTGCAAATAAGGCATTGGAACCAAATGGTGTAAAAATCTTGTTTCCTCGTGCACAAAGAGAGACTATCAAACCCATGTACGTCTTATAAAAAGTTTGTCAGCGTTGTATTGTGTATGTTAGGTTTTATTTTAACTGCCTGTTCGGTCACAAATTAATTTATTAACTGAAAGGTTGAAATCGAGAGATATATTGGTAGCTTTGTATGAAGGCTCTTTCTTACAGTCAGCAAATAATGTAACGTATTATCAGTAATGCTTGTTTCAGTTAATCACAGGTAAGAGATGTAGAAATTCCTTGATTCAAGTCAATCACTGAGGAGGTTCGGATACATTAGGCTGCGCACAGTTCTGATGATAAGTTTCCTACAACTGCAACATTTCCATGATAGAGGACGTGGTGTATGTACGGGTTAGATAGTGCTGTACGATAATGGCTCTAAGCACCGGCCGTGTACCTGAATAAACACTTATACACATCTGATTTCAATTAAGAACTTCAGGGATTAATCGGGAGGGGCTCTAACCATCCCCCCTAATATGCCATAAAATTAAACTATTAAAAATATTTTGAGCAGTACGATATATAAGGTTTCGTTACAAAAACTGCTAAAATAGCACAATTTTTCACCTTGAAATACAAATTCTCTCGTTGGAGGACTCCCGTACCCCCCGATTTACTGGGGTTGTCGGTGTGCATTATTATATATGGCGGTGCAGATATGTGTGATGTATTCTATGGAGTGTGTTGAGTGCGAAGGTTAAGAAAATACGGCAGTTAAGGGCTTGTTCCCGAGTTTTTTTTTTTTTTCAGACTGGTGCCAATAACTCAAATGTTTTTCAACCAAAAGCTTTGAAAAAATTTGAGTCAATGTGCAATCACACGATGTACAACACTGTGGACGCGTTTTTTAAAATAATGTACCATTCGCCAGCAAAGAAATAATTTTCTTCATTTTTGCTTAATTTCACGACGAAAAACGTGGTACTTTGGGTAATGAAATCTAAAAAACCGTTCAGTATAATTCTACAAAAACATTCAGCTACAAATTATAGCATATAAGTGTTAAAACAGTGCAGCGAAATTTTGACATGAGTATTAGGTAGCAATAAAAATAATATTTTCGAAATCTCTGCAAAACTCCGTAACAAGGATGAACAAGACGTGGGGAAGGAAGGTAGCCCAGAAGTTGAACAGTGTTGTTAGCACTAATTTTGAGTTTGTGTAGTATCGAGGACGTTCCTGTTCATATATATGAGTTTGACAAACTGTCTGTTTTTATTGGTAACTGTTTATGTGGCAAGAGTTACAACATACTACAACTATGCATTGTGCATGGTAGAGTGGCGACATGAAGTTACATTGTCCTGATAACAAAATTACTATTTGCAACTACACTCATGAGCAGGGACTTGCAAATTTCGTATTATCATTAGAGGCTGGACATTTTCGCGAATTCATTTCAAGAGAAAATCTAATCCAAAAGCTTGTCCATACGTGATTTTTTTGCGATTGGGTGACGAATTATTAGACACTTCATTGCAGACTCTATAGCAAATAAGAAACAAACAACAAAACTAGGGCCCAATCGCAGACAGCCCGGTTCAAAGTTTGATTGAGACAGCAGACAATGAAGAAACGGAAGTGACTCAATAATAGCCTAGACGTAGGGAGCTTGGTTTTCCGCGAAAATAATTTTGCCCCACTTTGTTTCAGTGGCCTTACATGTACATCTGCAGTCCTGCTTCGTGGTCAGTGATTGGATATTTTAACTGTCACGAGCCTAGGGATTCTACCAGAAAATCACAGCTGTGAGGTGTTGCAGAGACTTTATTGTAATATATGGATCTTCATACAGACACGCTGCTAATAATCATGAAGCAGAATTGCAGGTGTGCACGTAAGGCACTAACAAAGTGGGGCAAAATTCTTTTCGCAAAAAACCAGGGTCCCTACTTAAACGTCGTTGAACCCGCGAAATCGTCATGTCCCTAGTTATTACTAGAACTAGGAAAAATTCGCTAATTCAATATCCTGCATGCTATAATCCAATGTCCTATGCATACTCAAGCCCCGTCTATTCGTTCATTGTTGTCTGAATGAGTAGCAGGTAATGGGCAAATAGTAGGGCTTCGGTATACACAGGATAATGGATTATAGCATGTTGGTCGTTGTACTCGCCCTAGTTATTACTAGAAACGCAAAAAAATTACGGTTTCATTGACGTGAAGGCTAGCCTGCAAGTATATATGTGTACCCATGCAGACAGTAGCTGATAATTAGAAGTACGTAAATTTCGCAGATACATTCCAGGTCAGGTTGAACGCCAATTATCTCTACTTCATTGTCATGTCTGTGACTTTCTGGCGGCTGTTACGAAACGCGTTTGACTACTGCAAGCCAGTAGTAAATATGGAAATAATGCGAAGTGATATCGCCTGCTATCTGCTTGTACGGTTATAAGCCAATAAACAATCGATTGTGGGCAGTTGGTGTACAGGACTGACAAGCCTAGGCTGCTGCCAGATGAATCCGCGAAATTGACCTACCTCTACTGATAATATTAACTGCTCGCTGATACAGTGGTATGGGGCACGTTACGATATGTTGTTATCATTGGCTGAGATACTTCCAGGAGGTGTCAATTAAGTCAAGAGCCAATTGCGAATGTCACACAAACTTATCGTTACTGTGTGTAACAAACGCTAAATTTTCCGGTCCTTAGTTATTACCTGACAGCATATTACACTCTAAAAAATAGTTTGTTAATTTGCCACACGTGCGTATAGGAAGGCTAAGAAAGTATATATGGTAGAATTGTTTCCCAGACATCCATGCGAGGGAGCACTCATAAAAGTTTTTTTATCAAACGGTCGAATGTATACTGAAGTTACAAGACTTGTATCGTAACAAGTGTAAATGTTTGTATATTTACAAGGCGGAAGAATGGTAACTGCCCCATACTGCGTTTAGATTAATTACTTCCTAAACCTTTTAGGTAAGTTTTTTACAACGTATACTCCAAATTACTGTGTGCTCACCTGACATCTGTTGTTGGTCTGCCGTTAGTGTGGCAAGCGTGAAGAACTTTCTCAACCAATGATATACGGACAAGAGTTAAAATACACACAACCTTGAAATGCGGTCGCACATATATATGAAGTCCTTGACCCATATACGTCACGGGGTAGTATATTATGAGTACGAAGAGTGGTGTAACTCAGTGAAATTTGACTGTTTGCTAAGTTACAATGTGGTATAGGTGATTCGGGATTAAGTGAGCACTTTTGATAGCCTACTTACTTTTTTAATCCCAGATAATGTGTATTATTCTGTTACTTTTTAATATAAACATAGCCCCCTCGGTATTCATCGAAGAGTAAAGCTTTTACTAAGGTTAATACTGCTACAGGTTATATATAGGTCATTCGGAATAAAATGAGCACTAAAGATTTAACCTTTGAAAAAAAAATCACTAGCCGTTACTGCATATACGCCACCACTAACAAGAGTTACTTTACTGCTTGTATGGTTGGTAGCGATTCATCGCGTGTAGTTCCGTGTATTTTTCTATTTGAATACAACATTAGTGAAAGAACACATGATGAAATCGACCTTTTTGTATTTAATATACTTCAAAATGTTTACTTATGATCTTATTGACATTCATACATACATTATAATTAGACTGGATTGGCGCGAGAATTATGTGACGCTATCGCCGACCTCGAGTCATTTTGGTTGTTACAGCTGGCTCCGCGCTTCAGACAGTTCAAAACTCCACCAACAGGTGGCATCATAGTTAGGTTCTCGTTTCCAAGTTACATCATTTGCGTGCGTTTGTCCGTTGTGCGTATATACACATTCAAAAGTATTGGAAATTACTTTGAGTATCACTGCCGAAGTGATGTGAAACTATCGGTAATCTGTAAATTATGTTTTACGTTTGCCAGCCTAGAAACAACATACTTTTTATTTCACATGTTAAGAAAATACGTTATTTATTGTTTCTGAAGTGCGTCGTCGTTGTTCGTGACAGTAGAAGTGAACGAAACTGAATTATTTAATTGCGTGTGTCGTGTCTGTTTTTAGTGGCGGTGTTGAGTTATAAATTCAAATAAATATGCCCTCATCTACGAGATTCGTAACGGTAATAGTGCGTGTTGTATAAATTAGTCGATGGACACAAACCAGTATTATAAGACATTAACTCGCAGGTATTTGTAACTAAGATTATTTTTTTATATCTTATATTCAACCCCCGTACATTTAATGAGTAGATATTGTAGCTAAAATTTATCGGAGTAGTTTAATGTAGTTGTAAACATTGCAGGGCCCTATGTAAATAAAAGCACGTGGCATTATTTGTGCTTACATTCGGCGGAAAGATATAAATCACCTATAGATCAGTGTTAAATGTTTGTCACAGAGAAAATTTCTGCCGCTTGATCGTTGGTATTGGTAATGGCTGTAAACTGACCAATCGCAGATCTTTCCTGAATTTAAAGTTGCCTTAAGTTGGTAATTTAAAACGCGAAATTTGTCAATTTTCTTTTTAAAATCAAGTTAAATTGCATCTGTTACTTCCAAGCCTTTTCAAATTTCATTTTTCTACCGTTTCGTATTTGTCTGGTCCCTCAGCGATACCAACGAAACTAGCGGCAAAAATTTTTCCTGTACCAAACTCCCCCATAAGAAAACACATTTCCTTTTTATCGTGTAGTAGAATTAACCTTACTTAGGCCCTTATAAAAGGTTAACAATTGAAGTCAAAATAAACAATATTTTAAAATAATTATTCTAGACAAGTTTGTTCTTGAAAAGAACTCGGTTTATCCTGAACCGCGGATGTTTTCATACAGACCATTCACCTCCCTCCAAGGTGATACGGGTTCGATTCCCGGCGGGGGTCGGTCCCCGGATTTTCGCGTGTGGAAATCGTGCCGGACGATGCCGTTGGTCGGCGCTCCTTCTCGGGGATCTACCGTTTCCCCCGCCCCTTCATTCCGGCGCCGCTCCGTACTCACCTCATGCCGTCCCTCACCAGCGCTGAAGACCTCGATGTTAAGCTCAGACCAATATATCTCACTCACTCCGATGTTCTTATGACGTTATTCGTGTTTTCACATTAACAGCACCATTGATGATTCTTTTTCTTCTATAATGTTGTTTGTTATTCGTCTGTAATCATTGCCGTCTCAAGGCATCATTCAATCATTAAAGTGCTAGAGCGCTTAAGGCCTCTGCCTACCTCAGAGCTCCGGCGACAGCAAGGATAGGGCGTTACAGGTTTAAGTATATTCCTAAATATCTCAGTCACTTTCAAACCTACATATATGCCACCACTGACTTTTTTGTTTAGTACGATACGGCCCACACTGCTACGGAATCTTTTAGCAAGTTATATCAATACCCTGAAAACTATGAGCGAATAAGTGTTTTCATGCCGATTAAACACTCGAAACCCTGTATTCATAAAATTCTTTTCACATTTTTGTTTACGTCGCAGTATTCTCCTCTTATCAATGCAGAAAATGGTTTTCATCCGAAAGCGATATCTCAAAGGGTGACAGAGCTACACGGAATTTAGTTTAACATGTAAAACCCTATCCTTGCTCCCGCCGCGCTCAGAGGTAGGCAGAAGCCTTAAGAGACTACTTTGGTATTAAAGATTCTTGTTATTTCTCTCTCTCCCTCTCTCTCTCTCTCTCTCTCTCTCTCTCTTTCTCTCTCTCTCTCTAATAATGAGACATGAACAATATATAATTTATAGATTTACCTCAGTACGAAATATTGTCTGTGTCAACATATTTATCGATGTTCCAGGCACGTGGTTACTACGCACGCTCAACTTCACGTTGACGGAGCGATCTTTCAGAAGTGGACTTAAGAAGTTCCTGGAGGACAGGTGGGTTTTACTTCTGGACTTCCGGACATTATTTTCACTCACGACTTATCTTGCACATATACGTAACTTCATTGCATAATTAGTCATGACTGAAGCACCTAAACTTAAGGGGAATCAATCCCTCTCAGATGGAATTTACCGTTTGTCTTATAAATCAGGGAATTGAGAAACGGTTTCATTTTTTCCACGTTGGCAAGACACAGATTATTGTTTCATCCACGTTTTGGAATGCATATGGCATTGCTTCTGTTATTTTTGTGACCTCTGCAGTCGCTCCCGTAAATAAAGAAATTTTTTCCTTGTCAGCTGTTTCCCATTGCTAAATAATGAATATATTTTCGTTCCTGCGATTTCAGAAAATCGATTAAGTTTGTATGTTCGCCCTGTCGTGGCAAATATATTGATACATCGACTGTAACAGAAGTTATCGAAAAGAAACGGTTTAAATCCAAGATGGTAGGGTATTGATACCTCTCCAGCGAGTTCAACAATCTTCAGGCTGGACTCTACAGTCCTGTGTTCGTGCTGTGCTCGGTTGCGTGTTCACTCCCTATGCATACATACACACACGTATTAGATTGGCCATACCTGGCTTAGATAAATATTTTCATACCTATGGATTGACTGCTGTTCGTGTGAGTGTTGCCAACTAAGCGTACAATAAACTTCATCGTACTTTTACAAATAAAATCTTATAAGATTTTTAAATGTTTGTTACAATGGGAATTTACAATTAGAATTTATTGGTTTATGGACATACGCCATTGCTCATATTTTGTTGACCAAACAAGTATTGAAAGACAAAGTTACAAAATACAAAAAACACACACAAAAAAAAACAGAAAATTTTAAGAAAAAACAATCGCAGAGGAATTCCGTCAGTTTAAAAAAATTGGCACAGTTCCTATGGGATTGTTTTTTCTTACATTTTTTGTGCTTTATGTATTTTGTCACTTTGCCTTTCAATACAAATTCGGTCAACAAAACATGAGCACTGGCGTATGTCCACAAACAAATAAATTCTAAAATCTTGTAAACCAATGCCAGAACATTTATCAATCTAGGCACTACAAAAAGAATGTCGCAGGTCATTAAAGTGGAACTGGTGGATATATATGTTTATGAGGAAAGTGTTTTATATGAAACGAAATAACCTTCGACGGTCTGACGCATTTTACAAAATACTTTGTAACTGTACATACATACTTGCATATTTACAAGCAGGTCCTGTAATGTTTACAATATTTTTGTAAACGTACGAGAAGATTTTTTTGTGTGTAAGCACAACATTTTTCTATTGCGCCGTTTACTTTACATTTGACGAAATTTAAAAACATTCGTTGGGCAACTGAATATTTTGGGCAGTGTAAAACATTTCCACGCGACGTAGTTTTTGATTGTTGAGTTTCAAATACTGTTATGAATCTGTGACGTAATGTGTTTGAAAAAGTTTTGTATTAAGCGTTGGTGTAAATTGCGTGCTATTTAGTATAATTTTTTTTTGTATTTGATGAAATAAGCGAGTTTTTTGTAAACGATGTGTGTGTTGTAACGGTCTTGACACACTACTGCCAACATTGCAACACAGATTTTATTACCGGCAGGTGGCTCCCCGAGTTTCTCATGTCGGAAATGTGGCGGACGATTCCGTTAACTTGCGGGCATTTATCGCGATAAACTGGTATCTCTCGCCCTTCCAATTCAACTCTGATCGAAACTCATCTCGTAACACTCCTCAAGACTTCGCTGTTAAGGGCATGGGCCCGAGTTTCTTCGCATTTAACGACAATTATTTTTTAAAACATAAATGGGAGCCGATATCGTAAAATCGCTTCGTAACTTTGTTATGACTGATTTAAACTGCATACTCAAATTTTGTCGAGCCAGAAGACTGCAAAATAGTTGCTAATTAGTTAATTAACGAAATTTCCTTTTAACTGATAAATTAGCTGTACTCATCATACAGGTTGTCTCGAAAAATTACGTTGCATAGAAATACCAATTTGAATCAAAGTTACGAAGCAATTTTACGATATCGACTCTCGTATGGATTTAAAAAAATAATTCTCTCGAAAGCCAAGAAACTCGGGCCCAAGCCCTTAAGCTGTTAACATTATTTCACCACTCACATACTATACAATAGGATTGTGAAAATTATTTATTGGCAACACTGAGTAGGCTACTGGTGTGTACTAAAATAATTATTTATAAGTTTACCACGCAGGTGTAATTGTTGTGATAAGTTACGGTGATAGAGCGGGTAGGACCAAATTTCAGCTTCAGGCGTGCAAACGATAATCCTAGTAGTGATTTTAAGCCGCGAGCTCCTGAATGGTTGCTGGCTTTTAGGCTGTAATCTGTCGATTAATTAAGAAAACCTTGTCACTTGGATAAAAAAAAACCGGCCTTAAGGCCCTTTCACACGACCAAAGTTTGCATTAATTTTCTTTCAAATGTATTTAATTCAATTTTTTTTAATGTAATGTGATGGCATGCTGATGTAATAACCGCGGCCATTTTGTCTTTAAATTTATTGAGTGTCATGAATTTCGTCAAATATTTTCGTTTCGAACGTGTTTGTAACTTTCTTGAATCTAAATATTTAAGAATATATAAGAGGTTTTCCTAATATTATTAATTAAAGTAACACATTAATTGTATTCTGTATGCGAAATTTACAACATTAGCAATAACTACGAGCGTTATTTATTTTAAATAATAGAAACAAAAAAAATTAGAAATTTCGTATTGGCTAAACCAAGGATTATTGTGTCGTGCAGGTTTAATAGATAATTACAAAATTGCTACATGATTAGCATTGTGCGTCATTTGTTTGTAAATTGTGTGATATCTTTTCAAGTGGTACATTCAATGCTTATTGAACCAAATTTATTGAATCGTCGTGCTATTCAAGACGTTGAATTCAATAAATTTTTGATCATGTGAAATGGCCTTTACTCCAGGCCGTGACTTACTATAACAGCCGTACAAGTTTAATGAAAGTGCGTATGCTATTTTTTCATACATCAATGGCGGGGACCCAGATATTTCGTGGGTTCAATGACCTGCAGGTTGGACTTTATAATCCTGTGCACTCTCTGTCTTCAACTACTTAATCGTTCTCTGCTGCTCCAGTGAGTGGCCGTTGAGAGTCAGGGAGTGTTTTCATATACATTTACTATTGGTTCACAATCCTCGAGGAAACGCTAAAATTCAAAACAGCTGGGCTAGTGTCACTTTTTCAATTGGCCCACGAATTACTTGACACTTCGAGGATAGAGCTGAACCAATAATAAAGAAGCAACTAATGGAGGCCCAATCATGTGGTATCACTGTCAGCGAGTAATGAATAGTTGTCATCTGCTTGAGTAAACAAATATTCTTGGAAGCCAGCCCAGGTCAACAAAGCCGTGAATTGTTCCTGTCTCTAGTTACCATACCGTAGATGGTTGAAACACTTCCACTACTATAGCACAGAATATTTACGAATACAGAAGTGAAACTGCCGGTAGGTTGGCGAACTGTCACAAAAGCCAGTAAAATGGCTTCGCTGGCCAGTATCATGGCAGAAACACCTACCGCCAATCAGCGTAAGACTGCCGCTGTTTTAACCTGCAGACATGCCGATAGGAACTTTGCTGTAACATTCAGAGCCAAATAGACTCGGGTCTAGTACTAGCAACCTCTGGTAGCCAATAAGTAGCGAAGTTCGCCCGTATCAAATGACCCGCCACATCATTTCACGTCTGTATCGCTATTTAGTATGTGACTAGAAGCAGAGTATTTCGCATATTTATTCTAGTGCAAGTTGAAAATCAAGAACGTATACCTCTCGGTCACTTCTGTGATTGGGCCACGTTTGTTTTGCCACACCATTGACAACTGCAAACCTGTCATAACTAGAGGTACGTCAATTTCGCAAATACATTCCAGGTCAGGTTGAAAGCCCGAAATATATACTTCATAATCATGTGTGTGATTATCTGGCGGCTGTCACGAAACACATGTGACTACTGCAAGCCAGTAGTAAATAAGGAAATGATTCATAGAGCTATCGCTTGTAATGTTGTAAGCCAATGAATAATCGACTGTATCCAGAGCGTGTACAGGACTGAACAATCTAGGCTACTGCTAGATGAATCCGCGAAATTGATGTACCTCTAGTTATAAATAAATAGGTAAGTAGGGACGCCTGATTTCCAGGAAAATGTTTTTCAACATTTAGTTTCAGTGTCCTTACGTGTAGACCTGCGACTCTGTTTTATGGTCGATGATTGGATGTTTTTTAACTCTCAACTTCTTGGGATTCTGCCCGCAACTCTCAGACGTGCGATGTCGCAGTAACCTTGTTCTGATTGGTGCAGTCGAAAGAGTGACGCCTCTACACACAGCCACGCTGCCAATGACAACCTAGCAGAGCTGCAATTGTGAACAAAACTAGGTGGACCCGAAATCATTCCGCGAAACTCAGGGATTCCTGATGGTTAGACGCATGGCCGTCTTTAGTAGAAGGCCGGAGTCTTGGATGTGGCAACGTTGCATCGGAGGCCTACTGTCGGTCGCTCATTGGTAACCTTAGTCTCTGTAACGTGTCTAGATGCAGCTTTATTGGCGTGTACACGACTACATAGACTAGGGCTACCATTGAGTGACCGGCAGTAGGCCTCTTATGCAGCGTTGCAACATTCAAGACTCCGGCCTTCTACTAAAGACGGCCATGTTAGACGACAGCTGTTTTGACATACGATTGACAACTGTAGGCATGCCATAAATAAGTAAACTAATTGTGAAGACAACGTGTGCTACCAGCTTATACGGATATAAAATGCAATGGCTAGATACACAGAAATTTCACGAATTCTTCCGATGAGATGTTAGATTTCAAACTTCTCTTCGAGAAAGTTACTTTCACGATTGAGTCATCGTTTCCTCGAGGATTCTAAACGAATAGTAAGCCTATATGAAAACACTCACTGCCTCTCATTGGCCACTCACTGGAGCAGCAGCCAATGAACAAGTAGCTGAAGACAGATTGTGCACAGGACTACGGAGTCCAGCCTGTAGGTTGTTAAACCCATGACATTTCTGGGTCTCTAGCAATGGATAACCGAATGTGACCAGGGCGTCTATAGGACAGAGAAATCTGTCTAGTAGCGAATACAATCATTTTTCAGTTGGCCAGCTGTTGGCAGAAGCGGCCAATGTTCGCTAGTATGATGGTCTACTTTCGCTAGAATGGTTGTTAATCAGACCATATCAGAAAATATGTGTGTAGATATACTGAAATAATTTTTATGTGGGCAACTTAGTTTAAAAAGACCGACACATTTCAGTATACGGTCCACAAGCTGATTAGCAAACCCACCCACAAGCATCTGAGTATAATAAGAATGCTTGTAGTACACTTGTGGTTAATGTGTGGGTGATTTCACTATGCATCATGTATGCCACATGTGGCCGCGGGTGCATTCCGAATGTATACTGCCTGTGGGCTGCTTATCACGATCAGACTTGCACAAGTGGGCCAGTTGATGTTTGATATCTGGGTAGGTTGCTGCCAGGCGAATACTCGTGCATCTGAGTGTATAGTAAAGATGTAGATGACGTATGTTGAGATATTGACGGTGTGGTTGCAGGCAGTTCAAGACGTTCTCCGACAACGACGTGTGGGCGGCGCTGACGGCGCAGGGCAGGAAGGACGGCACCCTGGACGACGACGTGAACATTGCTGACTTTGCCAAGTCGTGGCTGGACAAGGAGCGACTGCCCGTCGTCACCGTCACTCGCAACTACGACGACAACACCGCCGACGTCGAGCAGGTCCGTCTCGCAGCCAGACTTCACACTATACGCTCTTACATTATTTTTATATAATTTAATGGCCCATAGCTAAGGCAGGAAATTTTCGCGGACTCAATGACCCGCAAGCTATAATCCATTGTCCTATGTATATTCACGCCCTGTCTGTTCGTTGATTGTCTGTTGTTCCAGAGAGTAGCAGCTAAGATAGTGCATTCTAACATGCAGGTAGCTGAATCCGCGAAATTTTCAGGCCCCTGCCAATAGCTTAATACGCCCACGGCCAATAACGAGAATCATTAATCTAAACCACTATAATTAAAAAATACTCAGTAATACGCAACACGAAAATTTTAGAATATTCAAGAACAGCATAAACACACAACGTGTGCCAAATTCCCGACACAGAATCCAAAGAACAGAACCTCACTCGGCGATGGCTACTAGTTTCCTCTTATCCATCAACAGAGCACTTTTCAACATTGCCTCGTCGAAAGTCATAGATAGGGCTATATCTGGCGGGAGACGGGAGGGGGGACACGCCTCCTCTCCAAAGTTACGTAGAGGAACTTTCCCTTCCCCTAGAAGTAAATTATTTTAAAAATGCCTAAGAAACATAACAATATTCCTGACAATGGTATATCCACAGTTTACGTATGAGACCTGCTCATTTTGCACCTTGAGATCCAAAATTTACCGGGGGAGGACTCCCGGACCCCCTCCCTCCTAAAGAGATCATCGCCATATCAGCCACTGGACATACTTGCCCCTCCCCATTCCCAAAAACAAAGATTAACTGCCGCGCACGCCAATATTGGAAATAATAATCAAGACATGTATTTCATCAATGACTTAGATGGTACCTTTTGAATACGATGTATTTGTAAACGGAGTTTAGTACTTTCACAGAAATATTAATGGTAACAGGAGGAGAAAATATACAAATTAGGTGAAAAAAAATAAATACCGGGACTTATAAAGTGCTATTTTACCATGAAAAGAGCACCTAGCCGTTGGAAACTGACAGTCGACAGTCTTACTTTCGTCGGATTTCGCCGGAGATAGCCGAAGTACTATTAACTCTCCTACAGGTTAGGAAACTCAATGTTGTGAGTTTGGCCAGTGACAATTTCTGTCGCTTATTGAGCTGGTGTCGGTAAATGGCATAAACCGGACAATCACAAGAGGTTTTCGGTAAAGTTACATTAAGTTGATTATATGTTTTGTGAATAAAATTTAAAAGCTAAAATTGGTTGGTTTCTCAGTTAAAGTTTAAATGAAACAATTTCCTCTTCTCCAGGCCTAGTTTAATTTAATTTTACTATTACTTCGCATCTGATTATATCCCTTACCGACAGCAACGCAACTGGCGGCAGAAATTTTCCCTTGCCAAACTCGTCCATAAGAAATTCGTTTGCATTTCTAACCAGAGATGTTTAAGGGGGCGGTTCACTTATAATTGTAATTGGAGCAGCGGTTTAAGAGAGCGGTTCACTGAAAATTGTAATTAGAACCGCGAATTAAGGGGGCGGTTCACTGAAACTTGTAATCAGAGCCGCGGTTTAAGGGGGCGGTTCATTGAAAAAAGAAGTTGTTTTAATAATTTTATATTTGTACGAGACATGGTTTGTTACCAGTTCGGTAAATTGGTTAGTTTTCCTTTCTTACAAAAAAAAAGTTTTATGAAAATTTGCACTTAAAAGAGCTATTATAATAAAAAAAAGAGACGTAAAAAAGTTTCATTACAGAAATAAGAGTCGCAAAATAATTTTATAAAACAAACTACGCTCGGTATGATTATAAAAGTTATTAAAACAGTTAAAATTTACGGTGAACCACCTAACCCCCTCCCTCCCAAACCAAATCCTACAGACACACACAAACACCCGCCCCACCATTAACAACTGGAAAAACATTTCTATAATGACTGAGAAACTAATTATACTACAGGCCGGAAAAATCGCGTTTTGTTTTGTGCACAGCCTAGAATCCAAACACCTGTATGTGCGTCTCTCTTTCGCAACTGGCTCGTGACTTATTTGACTCCTCCTGGAACCAGATACACCAATGAAAAACAAGCAACTAAATGCAAGCCCGGTCATGTGGCAGCACTGTGTCAGCGAGCTGCCAAAGAGCAGTTGTCAGCTTGAGAACACAGATAATATTGGTCAGTCTGCAAGCAATTTTTTCAGGTCTCTAGCCATGATCTAGCGATAGAATATAGTTTTAGAAAAGTAGTCCTGAAAAATCGTCCATTGCAGTTATTCTAAAACACAGTAGGTAAAAATGTGCCTTGTGGAAACAATTGTAGGAAACGTGTGATGTTGTGTTGGCACCACATTATGGTGGTCCTGTAAAATTAATTTTTACTTCCTCAAGCTTGCCATGTGTCGTATGACTTAAATCAATTGTAATAAGCAACGAGGTAGGCCAAAGTTGAGCGAAATTTCAACTAGAGGCGTTCAAACTGTAATACGAGGAAATTTTTAACAGTCCAATAAATCACAAGAGCAGCTACGCTGTCTGCTGTTAGCAGAAGAAGCACAAGTGACCCGAAATAAGTTCAAGCACTAAACATAACTAAAAATAGTTATATTAACGACAGAAGTATTTAATTAACATTTGATAAAATATAAATAAAATTCCGTACAAGAAGTGTTGCTATCGCATTTAATACTTAACAAATGTATAAAGTATATTATAATATTTTTGATTCCCGCTGACTTAAAATCCTGAATTGTTCGCAGGCGTTCAGACATAACCTTGTGATCGAGGGCACCTGTTCACAAAACTGAGCAACTCTACTTTACCCTTTAGGGTTACTCTTTGCAAACGCCGTGTTATACAAGTTGGAAAAAATTCACGCGATATGGACCGTACCGTACGTCAGGTTTGAAATACTGCACAAATTTACACAATGACCGTAACTCAGATAATTATAATTTTTTTATGTGGAATATTCTTTTCCTTTGCATTTTTAGGTTGTGTTAATTGTTCTGTAAGATTCACAACCATGAAACTGAAAATGTTACAAAGCAGCTGTTTGTAAGTATTGTTGTGGGTTTAATATTTCAGGTAAAATAAGGATACCAGTCCAATCGAGTAGTGGTTATTAACCTTGATTGTTACTATAACAATGTGAGATGAATTAACAATATGTTGTGTAGAAGTAATTACGTGTTCTGTAGAAGTAACAAAACTGTTCTGTACAAGAAAAATAATTTGATTACTTCAACGGAACAGATTGTTGTATCAACAATCCAGACAGTACCGGCAACCTAACTGCAGTGGCGGAGTTAGAAACGTTTTTTTTTGTGTTTACATGACTTTATTACAGGGGCGTCATTCCAGGTTTTTCTTAGGGGAGGGGGGGAGACAAGATTTTTTTTTTCGGCGACAGTGACCTTGTTGCATTTTTTTATTAACTAAGCGTGTATAAATTAGAAACTCCAATAATAAAACTTCAGTTTTATGTGCTTAAGTTAGCATTATTTAAATAACAAAATACAAAAATTACATTTAATACACTTAAAATTCTAAATATGAAGGGTGTGGCATTTCCCCCCCCCTCCTTGCCCACTAAATTACGCCTCTGCTTTATTATGGATTGTACAAATACCAGCCATCTCAAAAGTTTGATTGTTCACTGTTACATAACATAAAAAATAACATACATACAAGTAGGACATATTAAAGTACTTGGATCATCGTAGAACAAAATTCCAGTTTCCTTGAGGCGAATGGACATACTTTGGCTACATGATGTTGAACACGATTTGGGAAGGGGGGTGGCTTCTGCCCTGTAGAACATAACCCCCCCCCCCTTCTCCTTAAACCCACCGCTGCCTAACTGTGATTGTTATCCAAATTTTAATTTTAACAGAAGTATGGCACATATAGCAATACCATTTGTTCGTGTACTGGACCGTCGTGTTTATTCAAACTGAGCAGAAACTATGCAGAGTGTCAGTCGTGTGTGGAGAACAAGTACTAGTGTGACGTACTTTGTTGTATCATCCTACAGCACGTGTTCCTGAGGGAACGACCGCACGACGTGCCGGACCGCGACAAGATGCTGTGGTACATCCCCATCATGTACCTGACCCCGGACAACACGAACGTGTCCGCCATCCGCCCAGTAGCTTGGATGAAGAACCAGAAGCACCTCACACTGCGAGACCTGCCGGGCCCCGACAAGTTCATCATCGTCAACCCAGCAGAGATAGGTCAGTCCTGGCTTGCTACCTCACACGACAATACTGGTACAAACACCGTAGCAATATAGCAGTCTGTGTTACAAGTAAATATCGCACGAGGAGTGTACCCGGGGCACAGGGTACCGTATCCCTAGATGCAGACTTTTAACTGGGCGCCTGTAGGCATCAGCTTGATCTTAAGGCGGCCGCCTACCCGACGCTTCAAATGCGCTGCAGTGTGTTCGTAAACAGGTTTTTTTTTTCTACGAAAATATTCCAAGTGTGCTCATTGTGCTAACGTACGAAAAGAAAAGAAACTTTAGACAAGGTCGGAACCTCACTGTTAAGACACCACGCTCATTAAAAACACTGTTTCTAAGCCCTCCAACATGGCCAAAAACGGCCTTTTCAGACTTCCGTGCTTCATAATATACTAACAGTATATACGTGAAAATCAGATTGCGACCTGCACTGAACTTAGTTGCAGACTTTCCACCAATATAATTATAGGGTCACCGCTTAATGTCCCATAGTAAAAACCGTTCGGCGGGAACCTTGCACGCTAGTTCAGAGCTTTGCTCGTTAAGTCGACGCGGCTTTTGATGCGCGTTTCAAGGTCTCCGTCGCTTTTGAGCCTCTCACGCGCGGGTAGGCGGCGCCCTTAAGAATGGCGTAGAAGGAGGCCCTGCAACGGAGGTTAGGTGAGAGTGTTTTACGGCCCTATAACAACGCGCTCTTAACAGTTAGTGAACGCTTTTTTTTTTCACGTTTGAAACGCGGAAACGCGGAAGACGATAAGTCGATATAACACTCTCGTCAAGCACCTCATCGCCTCTAGGCGCGGAGTACTGAACTATCGTGCAGTGTTCAAGTAGATTGCGTTTTTAAACGCGACTTCAAACGATGACCCTGTTATTTCATTTATGGAAAGTATGTGGTAATCTCCAATGCATGTTTTTATTATATTGTTTTACGATTGCGGTTGATATTTTCTCTGCTACAGCAACCTGAAAAAGTCATTTTTAGGACTTTTGAGTAGCTTGGAAATCATGTTTTTAATTAGCAGACATAATTTTTTAAATCATAGGGACGCAATTTGAAATGCGTTTTCCTTTGTAGATAAACGCATTGGGAAAATGTTTAATAGTTTCACAAGAAAACGACCTTTCGGTACGACTCTACATCACGGCTAACACGCCAGGTACAGTTAACTCTTAAGATGGCGTGATGGATAAATAAGTGCTGAATTCTTCAATTGAGATATACACTATTTGAAAGTCAGTATATTAAAACTACAAAACAGCAATCCTTGATAATTACATTAGCCAACTTTATGAGAAAACATCTATCGAGAATGATACAATTGTGATCTCTTCCGCCGCATTTAAATGTACGAGATTTCGGCGACAAAGATTGTTCTTCAGATATACGTTAATCGAGGAATATTTTTTCTCAGAAAGTTGGCAAAAACTTTTGTCTAGGATTGATGTGTTTTTTTTTTTTTTTTTTTGCAAATTGACTTCGAGAAACCTACAATATTGAAATGATGCATTTAGTGCTGCAGCACTCTTAAGAGCCGACGAGAGTAAAATAACGTGAAAGGACAAAAAAATACGCGGTAAGGTGCTGCGCCCAGTCCCAGCAGTTTGGCCGATACTGGGGTTTAGTTATGCATTAATTTTTGTTTGTGTTTTTATGTAAATTTATTTAAAAATTAAGTATTTAATTATTATTATTTTGATTGTACATGCCTGTTCAATGCTATCCTTTAAAAGTCCCGTTACTACCTACCATGTATAGCGATAATGTGAAGGGACAGGTTTTATGGCTCCGAAGGCCAGCGCTCCCTTCACCCGCCCGCGCTGCACCCTTACTTGCAAAAGTAATGCACCACAAGGCATACCTTTACTTCTTCCTTCGCCTTGCCTCTTCATTCTTCCGTCAATTTTAATTAACTCGGCTTTCTGCCTGTTTTATTCTTAAAACCTGTCCTCGCCATTCGGAATATGTCTCTGGCTTTAGTTACCTCTAGAACCTTTACCTGAGACTTTCTTTATAAGTCATCGGAATTATTCTTTTGTCTTCATTGTGTAACAAATTCTTCGAGCCTTTTGTCGATCTTGTTGGCGAACTCGTTCCATATCTCGCGGTATCTTTCTTCATGCATGATATTTCCCATGTTTAATTGGAGGCCTTCACTCTCAATCCTGTCTTCAAGCCAAACTTTAAGGGGCCCGCCTACATAGCGCCTTAGCGGCAGTTCGACCTCATGGACGTGGAGTTTTCCCCCACAAAAGCGGGATTGGGTCAACCCCTGTTGTGGAGGAGGTTGTCTCTCGCTCTCTCTGTTGTCTTCTCGGCTCGGTCTCGCGAATCCTTCAATTTTCCACAACACTGGCTGCATATTTGCGCAGGACACACATTACAAGAACAAGACTTCCTCACAATGTTCAGTTGTTACAAGGTACAAACAGTCACGAGATCGAAAACCAAAGGATAGATCTACTGAGGTTAAATAGTTTTAAGTATAAATAACAAAAAATAACGGCGTTACACAAGCCGTAAAAGGCACTAACTTGGAATGTTAAGGACCTATTTTCTAATTACTTAAGAAACTCATAGAACTGAAACCATTTACCCTTAGTGTGAGATACCTTAATATATTTTATATGTCAAACACACAATCTCACGACCAATATTTTCTGTGAAAAAAAACGATTCTCCTGAACCTCTAAATCACAACTTTCATGGCAGGTAGGCGGGCCCCTTAATAGCTTGAATCTTTTGACGATTATTTATAACGTGTTCAATGATGTCGTCAACACCACAAACTTGACAGAGTTGTGACATCTGTAACTTTTGTTCATATAATTTTGCCTTGAAATTACCATGACCAGTAGCCATTTGAGTATTATAATGGGTTGTTGTTTTAAAATTATTTGCTATTCGATTTCTGACGTTTGGTAAAAGTTCATGAGTCCATCGTCCATTTTCGGTGTTGTCCCATCTCTCTTGCCATACGTTCAGAGTGCATGATTTCTCTTTCCTGAAGTTTCTCTTGCAGCGTAAGTTTCCTGTTCCTTGCTGCCATGGCGACTCTTCCTCTTTCAACAAAACATCCTTGCCCGAGTCTGGATTTGAACCCAGGACCTCAACTGACTAAGCTACAAAGGTCTGCCCCTACAATGGAGTGGCACCGTAATAATGGAAGGGCAAGGCCAGGGGGGGGGGAGACTGTCGGGATATACCTTCCCATCCCCACTCCTCAACCGTCCCCTGAAATTCTTCCTGAAAAACCAGGGGCATTATTTGGGGCCACATGGGAGGGGGGGGGGGGGCAAATGCTCTTCCCCCTGGATAAAATTTTATGAGTATAAATATATTTTTTGTATTTTAAATTTAAATAATGCTAATTTAAGCACATAAAATTGAAGTTTTATTATTAAAGTATCTAATTTATACATGCTTAATTAATAAAATAGATGCAACAAGGTCACTGTCGCTGGAAAACAAAATCTCCCCCCCCCCCTTTACCCTAAAAAACCTGAAATGACGCCCCTGTGAAAAACCTGCCACACTTAAGTTTCTGAACTAACTGCAATAATATCATGCAAACATAATCAATGAGTACTCTGTTGCTGTGTTAATGTGTATGTGTGTAGGGATATGTATATAGTTGATGGCAACAAAAATTTCTCCCACCCCAAAACACCTGGTTATGCACGTGCCGGAATGTAGAAGGGCTGGGGGAGCGGGAGATTCGAGAATGCACGCCGACCAGTGGCATCTTTCTGCGCAATTCCCAAATGCGAAAAACCTGGGGACCGACCCTGCCGTAAGTCGATCCGGGATTGTAATGGTGGGAGGCGAGTAATCTAACTACTGCGCCAACCCACGGCCCAATTCTGCTTATAATTCTGGTTCAAAGCTCACAATCAGGGGAGTCGTAACGTATTTGAGTTGGGGGTTTCAAGGTGTCGTGGGGATATTTACATGATTGTTCTGGCACCAAGGTCGTAACAAGAAGCGGTGGGTCCTCCCCAGGGAAATTTTCAGTTTATAGGTGCAAAATGGTGGCATTTCAGCAGTTTCTAAACCTAAGTATACAATACGCAATAGGCTGAAATCTTAGTATTTTTAAAGGTGAAATTTATAATTTTGTGCAATGTACTTGTAAAAAAATCTTAAAATTTTTTTATGTACGCAGCATTTTAGTTCACGTGTTTTTACTTCAATTTATTTTGTAATAATTTTGTGAGTATGCCAGTCACGGGAACTTAAAATATATCCAGAACATTTGCTAGTGCAACCGATCACGCCGGATATTCTACATGCATTAAAATCACGAGTTACGTAATAATAAAAGTATTTTGCAGACATGTTAATATTTGAATTTGCACGCAAATTTTGTTCAAAGTTGTGCAATAATGTACATAATAAAGTACAATTTTATATTTTGCAGTTTTCTGAATTTAATTATTAATATCTCTAAATACATATTACTTAAGCAAATTAAACTAAAATTAACATCAACTGCAAAAATTAAGTTATACTAGTGTCCACGAAGACGTCGGAGAAAGAAATCAAACGTTAAAATAAAATTATAATACTCTACATGTTTGAAAATAATCTATACTGACTAAAAATATAATTAAATTTAAATAATCCTTCATTTATATTTATACAGCACTACCAAACCTAAATCTCTGTTCGACTATTATGGAGAAGAATAGACGTGAAGTGTGTTTAAGATTATTCCTCCATCTAGCAAACTATGTAGTTGGTTTTTGCTTCAAGGTAATGATTACATAAATGTAAGAAAAGTAGTTTCTTGTTTTTTCGAAATTCGACTCCCATGAGATGAAAAAGGAGAAAATGTGGTTTATATGAATAGTTTACGTAGTTGAAACCGAACGGGCTACATTTGTGATTTTGTCACGTGTACAAATGTCTACGATAGGATTTCAAAACGTTTCAAAATTCGATACTTTAGGGGGTGGAAAGACGACAAAAAAATGTTTTCGATCTGACCCCTCGATCACCGCGGTCCCATAATACTAATTCAAATAAAACATTATTATTTACATGAGACTTTTATCTAGTTTATTGAACCTGGGTTCTTACCCGTTTGTAAAACTCGTGGTTTAGTTAGGAAGGGTTATGGTGTCATTTACGTAAATTTAGACATGGTCAGGTTTTTAATGTTGTGATCAAAACTCGGTCGCCAAATAAACAATTTTTTTGAAATCAATTTTTGTGTAAAGTGAACTGACGAAACTTGCCGATGTGCAGTGATAGTATGTGTGTGTGTGTGTGTATGTTGGCAGGCATGTTCATGGTGAACTACGACATGAACAACTGGGCAATGTTGTCGGACGCCCTGCTGGCGAAGCAGCTGCCCACGGCGGTGAGGGCCAAGCTGCTGCATGACGCCTGGAACCTGGCCTATGTGTAGTGATGGTTGTGTGTGTTGGCAGGCATGTTCATGGTGAACTACGACATGAACAACTGGGCAAT